>JAMZAV010003858.1:0-77798 GCA_024449915.1 Sweltsa coloradensis
AAAGACATTTGGAAGTGGGTGAAATATCTATTCACATATTATAAAACTCTGATTTAATTAATTGATTAATTAGTGAATCTGTTAATTGATTCATCTATTGTCATCAAGAATATGTATGTGTGAAAAATTTCAGCTCGATTGGACATTGAGAAGTGGGTGAAATATCGATTATAAGATTCCGTCCAGACAGACAGACAAACACATGAAGCTAATATAAGCGTTGTAATAATAAAATAGATGTGTAGCCATGATCAAGATTTATCTTTCCCAAATCATACAGTACCTCCACTTGCTACATATATGCTAAGCTATAGCGTGAACAGAGTTGAGACAGTTGATAAAACAATACCGCTTTCTCTGATTGGGACCACCATAGTTAAATACTACCCGCGGATCTTAATTCACAATAGATGTATAGTGTTGATTGAATGCGTGTAGTATCCTTGTATATGAGGAGCAGCCACCATGTTTTGTCAAGTGGGCGAAGAACCGTACCTTCTGGAATCCCACGGTCTCGTTGATAACTGGACCCGTCTGGTTGATGGCTTGCAGGATGTGTCCGTATTGCTCCTTGATGGGGTAGTCCCACACCCGGTACTTGGCCTGGTCGTTAGAGCTGGTGTTCAGGGTGATGTCTTTCCACACACTGGAACAAAGACCAGATATTGAAAAAGGCTATAGTTAGGTACTGATGCTTGGATTTAAGTGTGGAATTTGCTTTTAGAATTACTGGTGGCTTATAGCAAAAACAAAACTTTTAAGTATTTGTGATTGTAATTTAATAATGTGGTTTGAGAAGTATAACTTGCTAGTAATTAGTAGTAATTTAGACAAAGCAGGGCCTCGTGGCTTTTAAGGGAGTGGTGCATCTTAATTTTCAATGATTTGTACAATTTCAGAAATAAACCTAATAATAATCAAAATAATAATACTAAGTAGAAGTGATGCCCACCACAGGGATCATCAGTTTTGTACCCTGTGTGACCTTCTGCAGTGACTAACCAGGTTGTAAGGGTGTAACGGTATAGTTGTGATGGGAATGTCCTTGGGCACAGATACAATCTTGGACACACTTTCAGTCCCGATCACCGAACCCGTGACTGACCGGGGCGTGGAACCCGTGTACTCACCCGTACAACACGTCCTCGGCGTTCTTCATGTTGATGAAGTACTGATGTGTCTCGGAGTTGGCCACCACTGTGTAGTTGATACGAGACTGTCTGGCCAGCTGCTCCAAGGACGACACAGGTGTCTGTCAAGGAACATTGCATTAATCTTACTTTTATAATTGACTAAAGAGGGTATGGGCATGTCCATAACCCTACACTAGCTCACCTGTTCCGTCATGGGACAGGTAAACAACAATAAAACTAACTAAGAACCCTAATAATTGTGGTGGTTTGTCGGGGAACCTCCCACTCCCGACGACGACTACGACGTGAGAAACTCTCACTTCCCAGTCCTTACCAGTTGCTGGATCAGTCCAGTACAGGGATCTCCTCCCCACTTCCACTAAAATAGAGTGGCGCAAAATGGCCTCACTGTTAAAGGAGCTATCTCATTTTGAATTAACAATCGATCATGAGTTTTGACTTTTGCGCCATTATTTCGAATGCACAAAACAAAACGAAACGAAAAATAAATCGGACAAAATTACTCAATATAAAAATATTTCCTGAAATCCCATGTCTTGGACACGCCTCCTCGCTTGACGCAGTTACCGGCAGCAGATAAAAAAGTGCGGCCTAGGGCTGTGGAAATGATGCAGCAGCTGAGCGCAGGCGCCCTAACTGACGTCATATGTAACGCGCACCGGATTTTAAATCCGACACGAAAAGTTCGTTTTCCACAGGATTATTAGAATATTTTTTTTCGTAACATGACTAAACATGCCATTATATTTCATTAGAACGTCACTTGTGTCAAGATGCAAGTCGTCCTTTAAATGTTGTCAATTTGTGAATTCGTGCGTATAATTAGTGTGGAACTATGAAAATGCCAGTGTTAAGGCCTAGTTATGTGCTCTTTAATGAAGGAAAGAAGTTTCCTCGCAATGTTTTCTTGAAAAGGAGCACAATTCCAAAATATATGAAATGTTTGCGTTCAGAAATGGCTGGATGGATGGAGTGTTGTTGATTGGCTGAAGATGTCACGAAGCCTCGAGAACGTGGTAAAAACAGTGACTACTTTATGGCGTCAAAATTGTATTAACGTACAAACGGGGGACGTAATAGCGAATTATAAATAGCATTGTTCTTATGGAATGTGAACGGGACCACTCCATTTTTCTTTCCATTTTCCATATTTTCACAGCCAGCCAGCCAAACTAAATAAATATATAATTAATATTTATAAATAATACAATATGATTAGTTTTTGTAATAAATAAAATATTTATTTACTAAAAATAACAAAACAAATAGTAGTTACCTTCATCCTCTCGACTGTGAGGAAGGCGGCAAGGTTGGCAGTGAATGTAGCCAACATGAGCACGACAAAGAGCCAGTAGGCCGCCACCAGGGTGCGCCCGGACAGAGCTTTGGGTGCCTCCCCTCCACCCTGAGGTGTGAAGGAGGTGAGCGCGAACCAGAAGCTTTCCTTCAGGGTAAACTCCCTAAGGAAGAAACAAGTTGAGAACTGCCATCATAACACTTTTAGGATCACAAGTGCAACACCACATCTCATTCGTGTGGTGTCCTTAGTATATATTAATACCCAAGTTAACATTTAAGAGTCGGTCGTTATCGATTCGGATAAACTTAATGAAATGCAAACTTGTAGGCAAGCATAGTTGAGCGGTTTCTGTGGCTGTGTCAAGAACAGTATCCGTGTTGATTGCTGTCGACTATGGTGGCATTAAACAGCTACAATAATAAAAAAATTGATAGTACTTTTCAATGATTAAGGTGAAATAAATAATGAGTTTAAATTAATTAATTTTAATTAACTTGTTATTTTTATGTTATTATTCATATCTTTGAAGTGGTCTCTGACCTTGGGTTGGGGTAAGGGGAGTATCTATCCAGCAGCCAGATCATCACTCCAGTCACAGTCAGGGCACCGACAATACTCAGCCAGACCTCCAGTTTCAACACTGTCATGAACTTGAAGAGATCGGTCTCGCGGACTGGCTTTCGTATCACTGAAACAATACCAAGACAAACTTGAGCGTTTACATTTCTGTTCAGTAGTAGTTGAATGTTGAAGTTAATCCTTATTTAGCTTTTAGCTACTACAATCATCCAAATTCATTTATACTATATATTTGATATAGTCTTAGTACATAAATTAGTACCAAGTTGAACCTTAATGCCACATTTTGGACTTAAAGTTAGTTAAATACAGTGGCGTAGGAACTATTTTTTAGTGGGGGGTCATACTAAAGTTGACTATGAGGTTGGGCGGGCAAACCGGGGTCTGGGGCGAAGCCCCAGCCGCCGGCGGCTTTTCGCCGTAGGCGCGATTTTTTTAAAAAAGATGCCCTTGATCGGTGGCCTAAAACACGTTTTCAGGCGAATTTTAATCATGAACAAGGGTTACATTTTGAAGCTAATATTGCATTGAAGATTGATTACCTGACTGAAATCGGTCGACAGTCTGCTTGGGAGTGAAAACACTGCACACAAAATATAATGAATATAAGTCTAAAATCAGATGGCTAGTCTAGTCTCGCAAATCACGTCTCACTGAATCTTTCTAAAAAAAAATGTTAACAAAAACCTTCCTTTTTGTTTGCAAGCCCGACTGTAGTAAAAATCCTAAAAATCACCCAACAAGCTAAAAGTTAGAAAATGACACCCATACCTGGCTTGACCCCCCCAGCGGGGGGGGGGTCAAGCCAACAAGTGGGAGGGGGGAGTTTCCCCCCCTTCCTACGCCCCTGGTTGCATAGCATTTCAAAATTGGTCGTCTAACTTGTCCTCCTTAGTAAATCAGTTTTTATAACTGAATAGGATAGACGTTAAATAAATAATAAATAAATAAATAAAACTAAATAACATGGACGGTAAGAAAATTAGTTCCTGGTGCAATTTAGAATATAACTGTTTTATATGGAATATTCATTTATTTAGACTTTATATGGAGTCTGAATGAACAAAACTACCCTGCAGTATTTTTATGGTAATTTAAATCTGTATTCCGACCACAGGAAGAATGTTTCACAGTTTATCGAATGTTTTGCAAATGAAGGTTTTGTTAAACATCTTAAATTTTGTGTCACATTTATACTCGAGCTTAGTATTAATCTGAAATCAACTCTTTAAAAAGTTCGTCGTACCCTTTCACACTAAGAAAATTCCATCCTAAAAGTCCACCACCAAATTACAATACTTCTTTGGTAATCAGTGCGTTGTGACTGAACTGAATGTGAAATTACAAAGAAAAAAGGTCGACCGTGTATCTACAGAAAAAAATTGACGAATACGTCATTATTCTCCAGTATTTTGTTCAGCCAGAACCCTCCTAGGGCACTTGGCCTAATAAAAGGTTTCAATGTTATTTTTATGTGAGAGTTTTGGCGATGGAACCTCAAAAGTTACCAATTTTGAGTATAATAATGGTTCACCGGGTACTGAACCGATTTCATGTTTGTCTTACTAGATAAATTCGTTACTTCTTAAAACGAGTCTTTGTCGAAGAATTGGATGAGCAAAGCGAAGACTTCAAGTTCACTGACCCCCCCCAAAATAATTAGCATAGGGTGTTTTTTTGTTTGTATTTTTGTCTGTTTGTTTGCGCTCTATCGGGCAAACGGCATATGCGATCTTGATGAAATTTTGAGGGGACCTTCGAAATCTCTGAACTTAGACTTTCCACGTCCTTGGGTACAATCAATCAAATATTTCTTATGACTATCGTAGGGCCTACTTTTACGATTTTTTAAAATATTTTATCGATATATTTTCGTGATATTTGGCCCGCGACCGGGCAAACGGCTACTCTTTATACTGCTGCTACTTTTTATACAAAGTATTGAAAGGTATGTTTTTAGGTATTCTACCCAATATTTTTAAAATTGTTGGTCGTGATAGAAATTCTACTTTAATAAACTCATTGGAAGTTCCTAGATTAAATTTTGAAGCATTTAGAAAGTCATTTATGTACAGAGGCGTATCCTATTGGAATTCAATTTCTTATGATATTAGAAGCCAGTTACTGATCTAGGAATTGTACAATTTAAAAGTAAAATTGAAGCAATGATAATGAATCAAAGAGCAAAAAATTGATTTTTATTATTTATTTGTAGGTTATTGTCTGCTTGTTTGTGTAATGTTAATTTGCCTTCATAAGCTCTTATAATTGATTTTGCTTTTCTCTTTGTTTGTTCATTATTGCTTTGATTATGATATAAACAATGTATTTTCAACTATATTTTTCTGCCTAGATTGTCTGGTTGCCGCCCACTGATGGAGCTTGCAACTTGATTTAGGTGTCCTGTATCATTGCTGTGATCAGTTTGACATGATATTTTTTAATAATTATATATCTGATATAATTATATATATGAGTCAAGATTTGAACACAAAAATGAAGATTGAACCCAAGAATAAAGATTTCGCGTTCGGTGGTTTCTTCCGCGAAAGTTTGATTATACTCCCTGATTTGCTGTTCCTGATTTTTGGCAAACCTCATATTCGTTTGAGTGGGATCGTCTAATAAATCAGTTTTTTTCTTTTCGTTTTTCTTTTTTCTTTTTTTTCTTTCTTTTTTTTCTTTTCTTTTCTTTTCTTTTCTTTTCTTTCTTTTTTTTTTTTTTCTCCACCCTTTTTTATATTTTGATTCATTCATTAAATGCATATAATATCATTCAATTTGTTACCAAAATTCTTGTGTTAAATGCATTGTTGTTGTAATGCTACTATTTCAAATATTTACGAAAATGTAATTTATTGTTGTTTCTGCATCTATGTAATTAGATTTATTTAGTTGTCCTCCTTTGTAAATCAGTTTTTATAACTGAATAGGATAGACGTTAATTAAATAAATAAAATAAATAAATAAACTCTGATCTTAATGAAACTTTATGGGAACGTTTAAAATCACTGAAATTATATTAGAGACATTTGAAGAAATATTTCTCCTGGAAATCGTACTTTTACGATTTCCCCCCGATTTTTAATACGATATTTTCGTGATATTTGGGCCGATAATCAACCATAAAAGCTCATCCATCAACGCGACTGGAAAAAGCGTTAGCGAAGCGGCCTAGTTATTTTATGTTTCGCGGGTTTGTACTTTTTATACAGAGAGATGAAAAATGAGGCTGGAGTCGTTATTTCCTTTCTCTCTGCACAAGATCCTATAGAGGATGGTATAAAGAATATTCTAAAGAAATCTTTATGTACTTAAGGTTTCATTAAAAATGTGAACTTTTCCAACAATGATTCGTTTGAAATATATTATGTTCTAGGAACTGGAGAAAGAGCTTAGTTTCAAAGATTCTTGCTCTTTTAAAAACATTTATTAAAATTCTGGAACAATATGAAGATGGGTCGCATTGTGAATCTTGAAACCGAGAAAATTTCTACTATTCTCTGTTCTCTTCTATCTCAAAAACACAAAGTTATAACTAAGTATCAATAAGGGTTACATTAACAAAAGTAGACCAAGCTAGCACTGAATATGATTATCATAGTTTTCAGTTTCCAATTTCGTAAGTTTTAAAGAAGTGAAACCACTTTAAAACCAATATTTTTATTAGAAACGTATCGAATAAAAATTGTTAAATTACAAATTTAAATTTGTATTAGGAGTCTACCCACTCAGTTGCAGAACTGATTTTCAGTGAGGGACATTATATTTAAAGTTGACCAAGCCAACCCTGTAGGCGCTCAACCCGCGGACAGCGCCATGGAATCAACAAGGCTGATTCGAAACCACCCTAGAATAATTATGTGACTCGTTCCTATAGGACAGCTCCAAAGTCCCCGTCTACAAATTCAAACTGGTAGACTTCAGTCCACATCTTAAATTAAAAACTTCTGTTTAAAGCGTGAATCGAACCCTGGACTTTCTATATTGGAAACATCGAACCACACAATTATACTTACTCCAACGAAAGAATGCAGATGCTTGGTAGTGGTGGGGGTAATATGAATGCGCGGTAAATGGAATGTCGCCTTTGTGTATGAAAGAGAAATATATTTTACCAACGCAAGCAAAAATTATCTGTGCTAGATCACAGAGTTCCTCCGTGTGCAAGATCCACGCTGAGCTAGCGTGAATAGAATTGACAAAGTTGTTATGTTGGGGAAAACAGATTCGAGCCACCTGCATTCTTTCGTTGGGACCACTATATCACATATTCGTGTCATGTGTCACTCCTACATTAGGATAGGCGCTAATGTGTGACCTACCTATCGATATCCCGGACTGGTCGAAGTAGGGGGCCACGAAGTCGATAACTTCCTCGCGCTCTGACGTCATAGTCAGGGGGCCGATTATCATGTCTGTCTCCTGCAACAAGAGGTGAATTATTAATGGTCGGTGGTTGCGTGCGTGAGCCGATTGAGGTTCGGCTTGCGGTTTCCATTGTCATTAGTATGAGAATAAAATTACTGTTTTTGTCTGGGTTTATTTCAATGGACATGCTTTGAAGGGATATCAAGCCGACTTTACATCACAAAATGAAACACATTTTATTTGGATATGAATTGGTGCATGGCCATTTTGCTACTATCACTTCATCAATCGATTATTTTTTTCGCCGAATTGCTTATGTTTATATATTGTAGGCCTACACACAATGATAAATCAGATGAAAATTAGTGACAATTAAGATGGTGATTGGTGCCAATCACTTCCCTTTTTGAAATTTTTACAGTCAGATGTATTTTTAACTTTCGTTCATGCTTAGACTTTTCGACATTTTAGGTGTTCTCTCATCGTAAATTTGGATGAGTGTAATTTTCAATCATATCTTTGTATAGATATAATAAGTACTTTTTAAACGTCAGACTGACTGATGTGTACATATTTAAATATTTCTACACTAGTAGCTTTTTATTTGAAATCGAGTTAAGTGCTTGCCCCTTCATAGGGCAGTGGGATACATATTATTTCCCACCACTTTTCAAAAGCTTCACAATATCTGCCAGCTGCTTTGTTTTGTTCGGAATTGGTAGAAATTTCCCCCACTAAATTCTAATGATTAGAAGGATTTTTGTTATTGTTTAAAATATTTAATTGTGTATAAAAAAAACAAAAATACAAAATTTCCGGGATATGTTTTTGCCTTTAGGGTATAGTAGATTCAATTTGAACACGTTAAATAATGAAAAAAGTGCAAAATAATCAAATTTTGGAAAATAAACTCATATTTTGTTTATCTCAACTTTGATGTCAATTTGGAGTCAAAGATGAGCACATTTTCATTTCAAAATCAAGGAAAAATCTTTAAAATCTAAATTGATTAAAACAATCACACATTTAAATTTGTTAAGATAGAAAGCAAAATTTTGGGTCCAACTCTTTTGCCCAGTAAAGGGTTATCACACGGTTTGCTTTCTCATACCCCATACTTAATCACGCTACATTTAAATATTAGTTTATGCACTATGATTCAACAAGAATGTTAATAATAGTTTACAGCGAATTATTATTATCATTAAAAAAAGATTATAGCCAATTATTGAGTTTGTTTCAATATATTTTCGAGCATTTTTTTTTAAAATTTGTTGCCGTGTTTTTCGATTGATCACCTATTCTTTGAACCCCCAATAACAAAATTTGGGATTTCGCTTAGTTTTGGTTTGGGACTGTAAGCCTGCTTTTAAATATTATACTCTTTTATATTTTTACCTGTTTTACATTGTTTTAAAATCTCTAACTTGATATGAAAATGTTATTCCACGCGATCACAGGAAACACGAGGATTTGTGAGGAACGATTATGGATGACATTAAAACACTCCAGACTTTCGAATCTTCCTTGCGAATTCACGTTATAAATATATATTCACAATCATGTAAGTTAACATTGAAATCACTGTGCAAAACTACAATCTCAAGCTCAAACCTCTTTCAAAGTTATTTTCATCTCATTTTGATACGTTAGAGGAGCTTCAATAGTCTGACCCAGAGGCAATATCATCTTCACATCGCAAACAAATAAAATAATAGGCTATTCTCTTTGAAGTTCTGCTTTGACGTTATTTGAGTTACCTCTGAATATCCCGAATTTCGATGGATTTCTCAGTGACGAACACATAGCAGGGAAAATATCACATTTTCGCTCTCAACACCTGAGGACGTTGAAAGTAAAACTCTCTTAATTAACGTGTTTGGGATAATATTTAAAAGACACATCAAACAAGAATGTGTTATTTTAATCCTTTCTTGTTCCTTTTACAGATGGGATCATTAGAGCAGTACACTGTAGAAGCTAAAGGTAAATAAAAAAAAGAGTTATTATTATTGTTATTTAATCACGTATATAATTTCAGTTTTTTGTTATTATTTTTATTATTATGAACCTCTAAGCACGCATTTCTTTTACGGATGTTTCTTATTACAATTCCAGGAAATAGGAGAGGAAAGAAGAAGCTACTTTATTCCGTGAAAATGTTTTTAATGGTAAATCTCATTTCGATCTCCGAGTGAACGGGGAGTGAGGGGAGTGAATGAGGGTCCAAAATATTTTAATTGAAGGAAAAATGTCATAAAATTACTTGAAAGGGATATGTACACGATCTATTGTTGACTCGTTTTTTGTGTCAGGAGCTATGACTCAAGGTTTAAGAAAAAACAAATTTAACCTAATTTTTTCGTAATAATTAATAAATTGTATGAATTCAATTAATTAGTTCAAGTAGGCGTGAGGAATTTAATGGAGCGAATTGGAGAGAGAAGATAAAAGTGGTTCGGACATGTCAAAAGGATGGAAAGATGAGATTACCAAGAAGGATAATGGAATTGGAAATTCCAGGTAGGAGACCAAGGGGCAGACCACGACAACGATGGCAGAATAGTGTGAGAAAAGATGTGGAACAGCGAGGAGGAGACTGGAAAGTGGTGGAAGGAGAGGAGTGGTGGCAGGATAGAAGACGATGGAGAGGCCTGTCTTCAATGCCGACCCAACGCAGAGTTGGACGTGGCAACAGAATGACGATATTAAAGTTAAGTTAATATCTATCTACCTGTTGCTTGACTTACCCATAGATATTGAACTATAATTGGCTAGATCAGCAGTCATTGGTCCACTTCCGTGACAATTTGAAGCCATCTTGAATAGGAAGTTTGCATGTTAATCAAATGGGAGCGATTTGTTGCCAAAATAGTTCTCAAGGTTGCCGCCAGGTTGACAGGTAAGCATACTAGACTAACACCAAATGATTACTAAATTCCCTTATGCAATTACTTCTTATTGTTTCTGTTTGTTCATTACCATACTGCACAAGCTAAAACCATATCAAACAAACCAGTAAAATACTTAAATGCATTCAAAAGCATAAATTAAAACGCCAAATCGCCATTTTGTTAATGGCAGATTGAGTCTTCAATTTGCTACGCTCGCGCCTGTGCGGAGGTATTGGAGACTGCGTATCTAGCCTACAATAGGTGTTTAATATCAATGGACTTACCCCTCTGCTGAGGTCGCCCACAGCTCCGTCCCACTCCCCGTTAGGCAGCCTCGAACCGAAAGAACCGTTCACAGGGGTGATCAGCTCAAAGTCGAAGTCCATGTTGGTTTTCTTGGCGAGGGTCTCGAGGAGGTCGATACAGTAGCCGGTCCACATCTGCCTGCCGTCCTTGTCTTTCTTGGGCTTCCTGGTCGCCGGGTCTATCACCTTGTAGGACCAGGGGGGCGCCTGAAACACGACACTCAAGGTCACACATAGACCCGCCTACGTGCTCTAACTCTCCCATCTGCCTGGCGTCCTTGTCTTTCTTGGGCTTCCTGGTCGCCGGGTCTATCACCTTGTAGGACCAGGGGGGCGCCTGAAACACGACACTCAAGGTCATACATAGACCTACGTCCTCTAACGCCGTGAGCAGCTACATGTTCTTCACAGGCCCGGGGTAGAGTACGCGCAGAGATTTCCTCCTAGGCTCATCGTAAAGGGCGACAAAGAAGCAGTCGGTGTGGACCCCTCAAATACGATCTCGAGGTGACTGGATTCCACGAAGAGCAAACATTCACTTTCCCATACGCATTTTTCGCATTCGGTAATCATCTCTATTTTCTACTTTTTTATTTTCTCTATCCTATTCACCATTAATGCTGACCCCCTTTGTGCTTGCGTGATTGCTTGACATATTATGTCGACCTTGGCAATGTATCACATGTTTATGACCTTGTGCTTTTTGTTAATTTTTCGTGTTTTAAACGAATAATCTTCGCTTTCAAAACTCCCGAAAAGTATTAATAAAAAAAATAATCCCATAAAACATAACAAAATAAGTAATAAAACCCATTACCTGCAGCAATTAGCCAATCATCAAATAAGGCTTACACATGCCTGAAGGCCAGGTCATCAGGGGTCAATTTTATCGCTAGTGTGAGTCATGTTAGAATAATCTCAATATAAGATACAAATTACAAAACTATGTTTTAAATTTATATAATAGTGAACTGTGTTCCTAACGTGAATTTTGTGTTTTAAAGATGTGGTCTATGTAGATGGATATAAACTTTAAACCTGCTTAAAAACTGATGTGACTCAAAGATAAAAAGGTATTTATTATTAATAATATCCATCATAGTAGGTATCTGTTCCTACGAATAGGTACAACCTGCCAAGTTGACGTATTCTTCCGCAGTTTAGAACTTTTCGGATATTTTTCACCGCAAAATTAGTATGACTCTTAAAAAATTATGCGCCCATATCATCATGGCGGTAAAAATAGCGTACATGATAACTCTATATTTCGTGGAGAAAATAATAAGCTAGGTAGGTCGGAGTAATAAGGACACCCGACTTATAAGGCCACTCGCCTGTATCTTCGTTGCTAGTGTATATTTTTTGACGATTCCACTTCTAGAGTGTATAGCTACTCCATCTGACCAAAACGGTGAAAACTACATGCAATTACGGCCGATAGAACAGTTTTGACAGCTGTTTGTTTGTCATCCGCGTTTCTCAGGCGGTGTTTTATAAGAAACGGAAGGTAAGAAAAAAATCTTTTTACGGACATGAATAGTGATAGATATTAAATATATACTTTATATTGAAGGTTAGTTATTCAAGTATATGATAGAAGAATTGTTTTTTCGATTAAATACATTTTGAATTGAAATATGACTAGGATTATCACAAACGTGCTGTTTTGGTAAAAAGGCCACTGACATAACCTCACAATGAAGATCAACATTACTGTCGACTTACTTAAAAGCTCATTGTTGGAGTAAACCCTACGCCTAATTTTATGCCCGTTGTTGTCAGAGTAGCCAGAAAAATTGTCCTAATAAAATTATTCTTAATTTTTTTTTTTTTTTAATTTTTCATGAATCCCTAAATTTACTTCCTGTTGAGTATATGATGGCACTGACAACATGCCCAAAGTAAATAAAATATGTCAAATACCATAGGCAATAATAACAAAGCTACAAGTAAGTTGGAAATGGATTTTATATCATTATAAACATATAAAATATAAAATGGCCTTATTATCAACACGTGCTTTTAATAAGGCCACTTTACACAATATTATATTTTAATTAGTTTTTGACAATATCCTAATTACTAAAATATGTTGTTTAGTTTATTGTATAACCAATGCCTTGAATATTATTTCCTGAAATTTTTGAGCCTCTACCTCTTCCCACTTAAATTTTATCAAATAAAATTCCTTAGGGTGGCCTTATTACTTCAACTTACCTATTCACTTTCTACAAAAATTCCATTCTGAACCTAAACTACCAAGTGGCCTTGTGGCGCAACGGATAACGCGTCTGACTACGGATCAGAAGATTCCAGGTTCGAATTCTGGCAAGGCCGTAATTTTTTTGCATTCTCAGAACAATGTATTGTGGTGTCATTATTGATGTTGTGTAATTTTTATACGTCGGTTATTGTTTATTTCACTTTAGTAAAACAATATTGAACTTTTAGTCCCTAATAATATAAACATATTACTATACATCTTCAACATACACAATACGCAAGTCGAAAATATAGTATGAATGTGATAATATCAGACGAATAATATGAGACCATATCAGACCATGGAGTTACAGTACTCATTGTCAGATGAACATCGGTTGCGCTGTTTCGCATCACCACATGGCCACGACTTCTTATACAGACATCTCAGAGAGATGCCACATGCCCACTGTGTAAGCAAGATGAACAAGAGGCGACAAACAATCCTCTATTGCGCGGCCTTACAATTCGAGTACAGCTGGAATCTATGGGGAAGACCGGGAATGATGAGCTACTGGCTTCGCTGTACCGGTCTGCTCGGGAAGAGAATGTCCATTTTGAGAGTCGTACTTTGTAAACTTACCATTAGTTTTTTATATATCTCATCTTATTATGTTTTATGTATTTTTATAGGGGTGACGTGGATTGCGAAAGTGAGCCCCGATAGTAAACGATCCTAAATTGTTTGTTGTCACCCTTTGCCGCTTGCGGAGAATAATGTTGATAAATTTCTGGTGCTATTAAAATATATATATATAAAATGTAACTAACCAGCTTTGATGGATTTAAGATCATGCTAGAAGTTACAGATCAACTGCTTGAAACGGGATTCGAGCCCAGGTCCTTCTGCATGGATGCTGGGAATCTGCTACTGGACTAACGAACCACACAGAAGAAAAGTTATTCATGCTCTATACATGGAAATCAATCCAGAAATTTTAGAAAAAAGCTGTCTTGGCTGGATAGAGACTGGCCCATGTAGTGGAATATCAAGTAAGTCAATCGCCAATCAGGATACCTGGGTTCGATACCAGGCTGAGATGTTTTTTAAACTTGTGGATTAATTTCCATAATCAATTACACTTACGGGAGTGTTTGCCGATGATTGAAATTGACTCACCTCTGCAACTCCGATCCGGTAAAACTTTCTCGCCGTCTCAAACTTCTCATCTCCTGTTAGTCGAAGTCCGTTCTTCAGGTCGTAGTCTGCGAGTTTCTTGCCCCACGTTTTGTTCCTCACGACGATGTTCATGTCGTTCTGGTAGTAGAGTAGCGAGGCGTTGGCGTCGTAGTACAGGGCCACGCTGGAGTCAATGAGCTGAGGAAGACAACACAGACCATACAAGTAAAGAACCATTGGCATTGACTAGTCCTTCCCTGTCTGGGCCCGGGGTAGAACAGGCCCAGAGCATTCCTCCTAGACGATGTTCATGTCGTTCTGGTAGTAGAGTAGCGAGGCGTTGGCGTCGTAGTACAGGGCCACGCTGGAGTCTATGAGCTGAGGAAGACAACACAGACCATACAAGTAAAGAACCATTGGCATTGACTAGTCCTTCCCTGTCTGGGCCCGGGGTAGAACAGGCCCAGAGCATTCCTCCTAGACGATGTTCATGTCGTTCTGGTAGTAGAGTAGCGAGGCGTTGGCGTCGTAGTACAGGGCCACGCTGGAGTCAATGAGCTGAGATAGACAACACAGACCATACAAGTAAAGAACCATTGGCATTGACTAGTCCTTCCCTGTCTGGGCCCGGGGTAGAACAGGCTCAGAGCATTCCTCCTCGGATCATCGTAAAAGGCAATAAAAAGAGGCAGTCCGTGTGGACCAATGATATTTAACATCTATAATAGGCTAGATCCCCAATCTCAAATACGTCCGTACAGGCGCCAGCGTAGCAAACTGAAGCGTCAATCTGACCTATTCAATATGGCGATTTGGCTTTTCAATTTATGCTTGTCATTATGTTTTAGATGCGATGAAGTATTTTTCTGGATTGTTTTGATATGATTTTAGCTTGTGTAGCATGGGAATGTACAAACAGAAACAATAAGAAGTTATTGCATAAGGGAATTTAGTAATCATTTGGTGTTGGCTAATATGCCCACCTGTCAACCTGACAGACATCTTGAAAAATATTTGGGCTACAAATCACTCCCACCTACTTTAACATACAAACTGACCTATTCAAGATGGCTTCTAATTGTCACGCCAGTGGATCAATGAACGGGGTTCTAGCCTACTATAGATGTTAAATATCATTGGCGTGGACCCCTCAAAAAACATCTTGAGGAGTCTGGAGTCCACAAAGAGTCTATACTCATTTTTATTCGACAATCATATCTATTTTGTACACCCCCCCTTTTTTGCTCTAAGCCTCCACCGCAGTGATTGCGTTACATAATAATATCTCGACCTCGGCAATGTTTTGCATAATAATGACTTTCTGCTTACGTTTTGTATTTTTAACTTTAATCGGCCTTTATAGATCTCTGAGGCTCAAATAATCTTCGCTAAAGCCCCCTAAAACTACTACTTCCAAGGATAATATTATAACATTTTGCCAAGCAAGATTAGAAGTGTTTACCACCTACCTCGTGCAGTTTCTCGTAGAAGAGATCCTTGATGCCTGTCTTGTTGGTGGGGGCGGCCCCGCTGCAGTCAGCAGCCTTGGCCGTCGGACTCATCTTGATGCCTGCCTTGAACAACGCGATGAAGACTTCCGCGACGAACTTGATCATCTGCCCGAGATACTCTGGGACAATCTGTGGACCAACCACGTGTCAGACATTAGTTCAAGTACATTTCAATCTCAATTCGACGTCGAAATTAATCTAATTTACAATTTTAAGTTTTTTTAAACAATTTTTTATTTTACAGGTGGCAGAAGTAAAGCTGAGGGAAGACAGGAAGGAGTAGAAAAAAATGGTGGAGATGCTGATACAGGACGAAGATGAAGAAATGCTGGTCCTGGCAACCTCGGCATAAAACCGTATCGTGCCCTAGATGTCAGAATATACGATTTTCGAAATCACCAGCGTCCGCTATCGTGCGCGAAAGCATTACGGGAGAAAGGGCAGTTACACGATAAATGCCATATGCTCGGGTGTGTGGCGTACTGCGTTTCCAGCACAGTCAGTGCAGACCACCACGCGCCCAAACATACTGCTTTTAGCGTGTCAATGCCCTTTTCCCGTAATGCGTTGCAACGGAGCGCGCATGCGCAGTTAATTCTGAAAAAGGACTATTAACCTGACATAGTTGGAAATTAGTCTAGATTTAAAATTGAATTAAGCAACACGTTGTGATTGGTTGAGATGGAGGAGTGAACTCACGTTAATGTTGAGTGGACAGTCGCATCCCAGCGCCTTCCCAATCAGACGGCAGCAGACGTCGGCCTTCATCGAGATCATACTGACGAGGATGCCATCCGCCAGGGCGCTCGAGTCGAACGCGTCGTACCGGAAGTCAGTGAAGATGAGGTTCCAGCGGTAGTTCTTGACCACCAGCTTACCCTGGGTAGCCTGGGGGGAGTGAGAGAGAATTATAATGCAGTGGCAGCAATGCACTAACAAGTGTATGTCCTTTATACATCCAGACGGCGGTGGAACCAACAAAGGATAGGGTAATGGTCAAACTAATCTCCCACCAGAGTGCAGAACGATCGGGGTTTGGTCACAGTTGTCTGGACGTTGATAAAATAGGAATGTTTACAACATTTTGATGGCAGTGCAATATTGTTGTGGTGGGCGACAGATATCCCACCAGAGTGCAGAACGATCAACGTTGTGTAAGTTCCACTGGAACCACAGTGTAAAGAGTCCTGTGATCATGATCAAACCCCGATCATTCGATCCTGGCGGACAATCCGTGCGAACCAGCTTCAAATACAGTAATATTACACTACGGTACACTACGGTATAATACGGTATTTGCCAGCTTGGCATTGCCCTATCGAGACAATAAACAAATGACATAGGATTACGCTTCTACTTGAAATATTGAGCCCCCGGAGCGTATCAACTTCTAGGCGGTAAACAAGCCTTAAACAAGCATTGTACAGCCATTTTGTCTGCATTGTTGACAACATAGGTCACACATACAATATTATCAGGCATGCAGCTGTGCCATGGCTCGCGGTCACTGTTCGATTGAATCCGACTCTTATCACATCGATCCGTGCTAGGCATACAAGGTTTATTGGATAATGTGCATAATAAGTCACCTAAAGAGGGTCACATCGGTTAAATCTGATGTTTATACCCTACAGCGGGCATCCTACAAAAATGTATATATATATAAATAGTGTCAGGCAGCTGTCCCACGGCGACTCTTATTCACATCGAACCGCGCTAGGCCTACAAGGTTTACTGGATAATGTGCATGCAATTAATTAATTACATTGCATATGGTTTAAGATGATCTTCGTGGCCGTGTATAATTACACGATGCTGATGTTCAATGGCATTAGCTTTGCGAATGTCACCAATAGGGCTCGTGGTAAAGTCTGAACTAGAGACCACGATTCTCTTAGTAAACTGACCGTTGTGAAGAGCCGGGTCATGTTGAGAGTGGACGCAAAGATGACGAAGTAGGACGGCGTCGGTCGCATCTGGAACAATCTCTCTGCGGCATCGGAGTTGAGACCATCGAACACGATCACTCGTATGATGGAGTTCCCGATCAGGTAGTACAGCGTCTGGTCCAATTCTGAAATACAAGGAAGGACACCATTCGTTTTGTATATATTTTGTTCCAACATTGTTTCTATATTTAAAAAATGATATTCTTTGTCATACTTTTATGTTATAATTATCATCAATAAAATTTAGTCAGTCTAAGCACAGATACCTGTCTTGGTGTGGTCACTTTTTACTTCAAGGATCGACAGACTTTAGCTCTCGAACCCTCCATCTTCTCTAGCCAGCGGTATGTGTGGTTATCTCAAGGTCAAAGCGCTCACCCACTCTCCCCCTGATCACGCCCGAGGGTGCTTAACTTCGGTGTTTGAGTGGGAACCGGCTAAACGACCTCGGCTAAACCGAGTTTAGCGGGTGAATACCCCTTTAAACATTTAACCCCCCTTAACTGTAGGCAGTGGTTAATTTCTAAAATGATAAGTGGGTGGACGCTTGACGATCTCCTTTCTCGGGGGGGGGGGGAGGAGGCGGAGAGATGCGGAAGGAGGGGGGGGGGTGCCTTGGAGGGCGAGGCCGTGGGTAGGGTACCATATTTCAAAGTGAAGTTTGCTGGACAAGCGATTTCAGACGATAATAGCAGGGGGTTTGGGGGTCGAGCCCCCCAACCACAGCGCCGCAGGCGAAAATTGTTATATCATGGTTTTTAGAGTGATTTCTAAGCGTTTCAGAAAAAAAAATAGGACTGAATGCAACACCGAATTACTATCGGTTTGTAGTGCAAAAACCAGAAAACCTTTTTCCAAAAATGAAGTGGGCGGACGCGTCCGCTCACGAAAAAAGAGTGGATGGACGAGTCCGCCCGCGTCCGCCCTGAAATTAACCACTGATTGTAGGTGCTTTACACCTAGTTAATGTGGTAGAACAAACGAACAAACCTAGTATGGGATTCGTGTATTATAAAAATATATTTCTCACCGTCCTCATTCTGGAAGATGAGCACGGCGTCGGTTCCCGCCCTGAGCGTGAGGTAGGCGTCCATCGCTCGGACGAATCCGCCGATGGTCGTGTCCGCTCGGAGATACGGCAGACCGTTGTTCTCCGCCAAGGTCTTGATTCTTCCCCAGCCGGTCCACGTGAGGTCTATGATGGCGGACACACCCTTGCCGATAGCCCCGCATACTGGAACCAACAAATAATTAATATTTTATTTTGTTATTATATTTATTTATTTTCTTTGCAAACATGTTGTTCACATGGTGGCAGGTACCTGAAATTAACATTTTGTAGTTGTATCAAAAGTATCAAGACTTGATATCTCTCTTAATTTCTCATTTTACATACAAATCTAAATCCAAATCTTTCAAACACGTTCTAAACCTTTTCACCGTGGATTCCCCAACAGCTGCAGCTGGCAATTGATTCCATTCTACCACAACCTGTTTCTCTTCTCGTATATTTTTAAAAATCTCATTTACACTGTCATAAAATCTTAGCTTCCTTTCTTGGAATCAGTTACCCCTCTCCAACTTTTTACCTTCCCAGTTACTCTCCTTTTTACACTTTTACTATTTACTTTTAATTACATACAATACGAAATAAAAATCTTACTAACAGTGTACCTACTCAGTCACACGCAACTGATTTTCTGTGGGGACATTCGATTTTTAAAGCAGAACAAGCGAACCCTGTTGGCGCCGACACAAGCGACGAGCGAACAATGACCAACTAGAGACCAGTAGTTTACATAAGAAACACGGAACAAATAAGCTGGACACGATTTCATTCTTTCCTATTTATTTGAGTCTACCCACTCAGTCACATAACTGATTTTCAGTGTGGGAATTGAATTTAAATAAGCTGGCCGAGCCAACTGAATCGGCGTCGACACCGTTGACAAGAAAATAATGGTCAACTAAAATCGATATTTTAAAATAATGGGAAACACCGACTCATCTCGTTGGGCACGATGCAGCTGCGGGCAGCGGGAGGACTCCAGTCGAATCAATAAAGCTAATTCGAAACATTATTATTAATTATGTGCAGGCTCCAAAATCATCCTTTAGATCATCCCAACTCAATAATTTATGGATTTAAATCCACGAGAAACGTCTTCTGTCTGAAGCAGGTCTTTGTGTGGCTCGTTGGTCTTGTGTGGCTCAATTGTCTTCGTGTGGCTCGTTGGTCTTGTTGTTAGCGTATCTGCTTCCAATGCAGAAGGTCCAGGTTCAATTCCCGCTAAGTCAGTAGTTTTTAACTTCTGATTTGGACTTAAGTCCATCACTTTGTGTCTTAGGAGTTTGTAAACGGTGACTTTGGAGCCGTCCTAGCATCCAAGCACATAGTAAATTCAGAGTTGTTCTGAATCGGCCTTGTGATTCTGGCGTTGATTCGCGGGTGTTCGCACTGTCCATACCACTGATTGTTTTATTCCTATAAAAAATCGATCTTTGGTTGGTTATCGCTCACTCGTCGATTGCGTCGGGCCTACAAGTTGGCTTGGTCGCTTGATTTAAGTCCTCCACTGAATCAGTTATATAACTGAGTGGATAGACTCTAAATACAATTTATTTTTATTTTATTTAATATTTATTCAGTTAACTAAGTTTTCCGAATCTAAAGACCTTAAAACGTAGTGACCTAAAGTAATCAACATGTTTTTGATTGGGATGAGTCAATTCAGCAAAATTTATACGTTTTTAACCCAACAAAAATCTATTTTTTATGGCATATTTGCAATGTTTTGACTGCTCTGAATTTCACTTGGATCAAAATTAAACACAACGTGTGTAAAAATTAAAAAATAATATTCATGTATTTCAAATTTCTTCACCCCCTGCCCTTCGCTTCCCTAGTGTCGTTTGTAGCCAGCAATTCTAAAAATGAAACGTGTAGACCTATAGAACAGCGAAGCCACATTCAAGTGTGTGAGTGTTGTCTATTATCGAGTACGTGTCAGTCACAATGAGATATGAGTTTGACTGGTAGAAACACGACGTGTTCACGTGCGCTCATGTGCATTAATAATTCAGTGGAGTATGCTTGTTTAGTGTAGTTTCAATTGCTCAAAGTATGGGTAAAGAGAAAACTAAATTTGTTGTCAATTTTAACACTTTACTTTTTACTTTGTTGGGCTATTAATCAATACAAATAAAAGTGAACTTTCATCAAATTGACAAAGTGGTTCATAGAAACTGAAATAATTCAACTCATGCATCACTTATTGTAATGTTTTACACTTCTTGTAAATAATTTTGACTTAAAAGTTTCACAACTACCAATACTTTATGCTGTGAGTGTTTTGCGTCTTTGGACACATTATTAGACATAGAATGTAATTAGAATTAAGTCATCTTAAACATCCCTTGGACACTTCCATCATAATAATAAGTCGCTTTGATTTACTGTCCCCCACTGAAAATCAGTTACATAACTGAGTGGGTAGACTCTAAATACAATTTATTTATTATTTATTTTATTTACACTCAAACTTTCAACGAGATATTTTAAAATTCTTACTTATCATTTGTATCCTTGTACTTTTACTAATAACACCGAAAACTTCGATCCTAGCCTATAGGTAGGCTGTAGATAAAGTGATACTATCCGCGACAGTTCAATCCAATGCCTGATACCGATGAAATCTGTGATCTAGAAAAGATAGTTCTTGCTAGTGTTAGCTATAAAATATATTATTTCTCTTACATACACAGATTCCTTTTTTCGTATAGTACGCTCCAAGATCGTGGAGCACCTTCTAGAGCTCTATTCACGAAGGATCACACGCCCACTTAACTTCCTCAAAAGAGCTTCTCAGCGGACGCACGGACACAGGTCCTACTACTGTCACCAAACTGGATAAAAACCCGGCCTACCGCAGGGTTGAAAGTATGTTTTCAGAGACTTTAAGTGGAAAAACACAAAATTCTTGACGGCAGCCGAAGCAATCATTTGCCTTATTGTACCTTTGACAAGTACATGATAGGGAACCCTATTCATGAAGATTTGAAAGAAACCGCTAGCGCTCCACGATCTTGGCGCACACTATAATTCATAGAACTCCTTCCACATCCACCTCCACCAAAACTACCACTTACTTAAGTGATGATAGCATCTACATTCTTTGGTTAGCTTAGCAGTGAAACCAAATAACATGTGGTCCGTTCATTCTGAAAAGATATTTGGGTTCTAAGAAGCGATTGGGACCAAATAAACTATTGACAGACAGGCAATAGAGTTAAGTGCCATACCCTCTCTTTGTGTGGCACACGCCATTTGGCCCTACTGCATCGCTGTTGCCAGGTTTGCTTTACTGACTGAACCCCATTTAATATAAATACAAAATACATGTTTTAACCTTGGCAACCCTGTATGCGATGAAGGCAAAAACGTGGCGCGTGCCAAGATTGGTCGAACCCAGACAGACTCACCCTCAGAGTACGACCGGTTCTCGTTCTCTCTGCTGACTGGTATCGTTTCCTCGCTGATTTTCAACCCCTTGTTGCTGTCCTCGACGCTTTTGAGATGAGACACCAGCGTCTGTGGGATGCTCTTCTGCTGCTCCTCAACAAGAATCACTGAAAACAAAACACGGTGGAATTCACTAAATGTTCACTTTACTCCTGCCTCCTAGAATTTCCCTCCCCACATTCCTAGGCTATAGTGGCGCATAATGACCTAACGATTGACACGCCCTTAATCCAAGTAAACTCAAAACACCCTCTTTCCTGCCTGAAAATCATCCTTGCGTTCTCGGAGCGTTTACTTCTCACGTAAGATACCAATTTCCTGATCTCTCTGTAGAGAGTTCTAAACGTCTATCATCTCAACAATTAATAACAGGCTTGTAAATTATCATTCTTCGCAATGAAACAGCCGAGCAGTGATTAGGGTGCAGAGATAAGTGCTCTGAAGGGGGTAATGATTGATATGTATAACCAGAACAAAAGTAAGGACTAAGGACGTGTCTGATTGCTTGAAAAACGTGGCTCAGTCTCATTCTCATTCTCAGTTTTACGTCATCAATAATCGGTGACGTCAGAAGCAATGTACGAAGGGTCCAGATCGAGACTGAGAACGGGAATGAAACCAAGTAACGAAATATTCTTATGACTAGAAAATGGCGGCCTCGGGAGACGATCAAACTAAAACACATCCAGTTGACGTTGAGTAACCAAATAAGTTATTAAAATGTAGTAAATAATATAGTTATTAATAGTACAGAGTCATATTTGATACGGAAACGTTATGTTAACACTTTAAAATACTGTTAAGATCGCAATCAGTCGGCCACCTGCATGTGTCAACTCCACGGCTGTTCGTCTGTTTGTTTTGATGTTGATAGCATTGTTGATACTCCCATCAAGAAACGGCCGAAAGTTACACTTCTAGTAATGAGACCGAGACTGAGAATGAGAATGAGACTGAGACTGAGAACATAGTTCAGACACGTCCGTGGTTGTACGAATATTAGTCGAGATATTTTAAGAGCTATACCTCTACCATACAACACTCAATTATTACCCTTAGCGACCGTTACCCACAGATTCGGCATATAGGGAAGCTAATGTTAGACCATGGACGTGGGGTGTGTAGGCCTAAATCCATGGCAAAAAAGTGCATCGCAACTCTTTTGGTTTTGGGCGAGGTTTTAGACGTACGCTTGTGGTCTGGTGTGCACTGTGCACATCCGAAATATCTAGGAGACAGTCATTTTAATACAACTGCTAAATAAACACGTTTGCTGCGAATAAATGTCAGTGGCGAAGCGTCGGGGTATAGGCATTGAGACAGTGTCTGCCATACTTAAAAAAAAATAAGAAAAACTATATTCTAAACACGGTTTTACTTGTGAGAAATGGTTTTCAAACGTACGCGGGCAAAGCAACGAATGAGCGAACGCGTTACCATTCTGCACGGATGCGGTCTATTTCGTACTCCAATTTCCATCCGTGTGCTCTTGAGACAACTCAAAAATGGCCGTCCGCGGGGGGTATTCGGTTAGGGCGTAGGTCTGAGGAATACGGCACCAAGGGGACGTGGGTTCGAGTCCCCGCATAAGGCATGGTTTTTTGTAATTGTCCTCACCCTTCATCTATCACCACTCATCTCTCGAATATGAAAATCGCAATTATAGCATCTTAACTGGCCGAATGAACCTAGATTTCAAGGCCAATACCACCTAATTAAAAAAAAAAAAAAAAACTCAAAATGTGTGGCCTGTGCGCATCAGCGAAGCCTAGCGGGAATCCAGTGGATCTTGGAGACAACTAGGGTTCTGTCTCCGAGCCTTTTCCTCTCCAGCCCCCAATATTTCCTCTCCTTCTGCAGCACGTGTGATTCGGCGGCATTTTCGATTGTTGCGCTCATGGATACTATTATACACTTGTTTGGTTGTGCGTGAATAAGTGTTACAACCTTACAGCTCGAGTGTTTTGTTATATTTAATATATTCTGATTCTGACATTGCTGCAAAAATCTTAATAGGCAGGATCTACTAAAATTAAGTTTCCACTGTGTAAAAACGACGTTATTTCGGTATTGCTTTCAAACGCATTCTTAAACCCTGATTCTCGAAATTTTCGTCTGCGTCGCTCCCCCCGTGCTTGGTCAAGGCCGTCTCTATGTATATCGCTTTATCCTCACGATGGCCTCGGCTTGGTCCCTCTGGCCCCTGGCCCTGGCCCCCTACCATGAATGTACATGTACCCCAAATAAAATTTATATCTGTGTCTACGTCTACCCTGTAAAATATTCACGCTTTGCCACACATGTAACGTACGTAGAAGAAGTTAATTTTGTGAGTATAAAAATAGCCTACTAGGCTACTACTAGCCTGTTGATATCTTTCAGTTGGGTGAAGAAAATAATCACTTTCTACAGTAGTAGGCCGCCCTCACTTTGCACACCCAAGCGGCCTTGTGGCGCAACGGATAACGCGTCTGACTACGGATCAGAAGATTCCAGGTTCGAATCCTGGCAAGGTCGAAATTTTTTTGCACTCTCAGGACATTTTATTGTGGTCTCGTTATATTAGTGGTGTATCGACCTATAAACTTACAACGTCATAACTTACTCACTTGACATACTTTAAATATACGATCTCGTAAAGTTTTTACGCATTCGCGAACTTTGCATTGGATTCAGGATATTATTGTGTTGCAAGTTCAGCCGTCGTGATGGTAAATGCAAGATTTGACCATCTAATTTGTATAGACTAGTAACGGTAGTATTATTTAGAGAACCTAGATCATAACTACGTTAATATAAAGCGGCGTTAGTATTATTGTGCAAGCGCCCTAAAACTACTAATACTAATAATATGGTAATACCAATTAACAATACTATATAAAATATCTCGAGGCCCCAAGACATGCTTTTTGTACGCATTGTAGGTGATTGTTGTCAAGTTTCTATAGGTATAGGCACCTGAAAAACTTATATTAAAATCTTTATTTGTATGAATCCTGGCTTACTTTTTCAACTTTTTCTTTAAAAGGTACTTCATCAGCATTACTTCAATGTCCATGTAAAATATGAACGTTGTAGTCCCACCCGTTTGGTCAGAATCGGCCCAAATATCACGAAAACATCGCATTCGAAATCGAAAAAATCGTAAAAGTACGATATTCACGAGAAATATTTCTTCGATTGTTCTCCAAAAATGGCAGGTCTAAGTTCAGAGATTTTGAATGTGGCCTCCAATTTTCATCAAGATTGCATATGCCGTTTGCGCAGTCGAGAGCGAACAAACAGACAAAAAATAAATTAAAAAAATAATAAAACACCCAAGCTATTTTTCTCAGGGTAAGTGAAATTGAAGTCTTCGCTTGTCTCATCCAATTATTATAACCAGGCCGCTTTGCGAACGCTTTTTCTGGTCGCGTTGATGGATAAGCTTTTTTAATATTTCTGTCCAATCATTACTGCGTTTTAAGTATAAGTGCAGGGATCTCATTAGCATACTTTTTCAAGTTACATTACAAAATTATTTTTGTTAAATTAAAGTAATTTTTATTAAGTAGTATTATTTACTTTAGTAATACCAATTAGCAATAGAATGTAAAATATCTCGATGCCCAAAGACATGCTTTTTGTACGCATTGTTGGTGATTGTTGGCAAGTTTCTATAGTTACTTGTTAATCCAAATACACCTGTAAATGGCTTTTATTAATGCCTTTATTCCTATGAATTCTGGCTAACTTTTTTTTTCAAAAAGCCATGTAAAATATGAACGTTGCACCCGTTTAGTCAGAATAGGACCAAAAATCACAAAAATATTGCATTAAAAAAAATGGGAAAAATTGTAAAAACACGATTTCTATAAGAAAATATTTCTTCAATTGTCGCCAAAATCACAAACATCTAAAATCCAGTGATTTCAAACGTTTATATAAAGTTTCATCAAGATCGGAGTAGCTTTGGAGTAGCTTCGGCGTAGCCGGTCGCGAGCTAAATATCAAGAAAATATCTCATTAAAAATTTAAAAAGTCGTATATTCATGAGAAATATTTATTCTATAGTAGCCACAGCCACAGTGAAATTGAAGGTGAATCATGGAACCAGCTGATGGAAGTGAAGTGGTGGAAGGACAGGCATTTATGTTGGAATAAATTGGTGGAGAAGCAAAATTAATGCAGGATGAAGATCAAGAAGAAGAAACGCTGAGCCCGGAAACCACAGCACAAAACTGTTTCGTTCGAACACCACTCATGCAACCCGACATTGTTGGTTTGAGTTTGGATTATTATTACTAGGAAAACGCTTAAGTCCCGTCGCGTTGATGGATGAGCTTTTTTAAGTTTTTAGTTTGCGTGGGATCTATTTACTTTTCAAGTGCCTTTTGAACGCATTGTTGGTGATTGTTGTCAAGTTTCTATTGTTACTTGTAAATTGTCATTATAATCCTCAAAAAAACTCATATTAAAACCTTTATTCTATGGATTCTGGATAACGTTTTCAACTTTTTCTTTCAAAAAGCAATTCATCACCATTACCTTAATGTCCATGTGAAATATGAACGTTGTAGCCCCACCCGTTTGGTCAGAATCGGCCCAAATGTCACGAAAATATCGCACTAAAAATCGAAAAAAATCGTAAAAGTACGATATTCATAAGAAATATTTCTTCGATTGTATCCAAAAACGTAGCAAGTCTAAGTTCAGAGATTTCGAAGGTCCCCTCCAATTTTCATCTAGATCGCATATGCCGTTTTCCCGGTAAAAAGCAAACAAACAGACAGAAAAAAAAAAACACCTTAGCTAAATTTTTTGGGGGGTCGGTAAAATTGAAGTCTTCGCTTCGCTCATACAATAACTCTATTCTACCTCAGCAATGCTCTCCAGACTTTACCTCGCGTGAGCTAGAAATGGTGGATAGTAAATAAAGTTTGTGAATCGATGAAGCCGACAGCTAAGTGCTCATATTGACTGACCACAATGCCTCGTGTAACGTATTATACTGGTTGCAACCTGCAGACTATTAGCGGTGGCGTCACATAAACTAGTTGCCCCTAGTAACGAACAGTTTGGCTCTAAACATACTCTCGGTCTTGCTGCACCCAAGTATAGCAATTCATACTCACTAGTAACTAAAATCTAATCAGACTTGGGATACAATTATTGTATTTGTAGGACTGTGAGTAGATTTACTAGGCCTACATTTTAATGGAAATAAAGCATGCAATCATTCATGGTTTTTAGTGACTGTATTTTAACCCCCGTTGAAATAATTTCATACTTATCGAGAAAAATTCGCAATTGTAAACAGTTTAAGAAATGATATTTTTATTTATCGGGTTGTTTTGTAGCGGTGGTATACATGATATTCTTATGTCGACGTTTCAAAGACCATTTTGTCTTCTTCTTCAGGACGTAGAAATAATGTGAAGACAAAATGGTCTTTGAAACGTCGACATAAGAATATCATGTATACCACCGCTACAAAACAACCCGATAAATAAAAATATCATCAATGGGTAGCGAGACATTTAAAAGTTTTATATATATTTTTGATTCTTGGTTAAAAATACTACACATTTGGTTACAAAAATAGAATATTGTAAAGAGTCCACAGTAAGACTCCAAGGTTTGAGGGTTCAACTCTTCCAAAATGTGTGTTAGTTTTGTGTAACATCCTTTACAAAAACTAACACATAACATTTTCTGTGTATTTACTGGTTGATTTACAGTGTTTCAGTTAAATTTACTTTTATTATTTGCAAATTTCGATAGGTTCTTGTTAAAAAAAAATGTTCTATTGACCCACATTTTTATGAAGTAACAAAACATTAGACATTTTGTCTTTAGTGGTGCTCGTGAATTTCACATTGCTCTAGCTAAAACAATTTTAATACCTTTTTTTAAGGTTCATATTGTGGTTTCCAAAGATGGTTATTTTCTATTATTAGTAGAAGTACAAAGCGGTAGAAGTTTTGCAGTCCTATTTAATTATATTTAGTTAAGTATTTATAAGTTTTGTCTTAAAATTGTAATTCAGTTGTTAATTATTCAAACTTGATACATTATTTCAAAATCAGCACATGAGAAAACTTTCCACAAGTTTTTGAAGGGGGAGAAATAATAGATGTTACAAAATGCCCTCAAACGTCATTTGATAAATAATTAACTAGCTGTTTACTCATTACTAGAGGAACGTGGAAATAGCATTTTGTGTATAGATACTGCAAAACGAAGGTTTTCTTATCCTACTTAATTTTATTTAACGTAGTATTTATAGTCTGTTTATGAATATTGAAATTCGGTTAATATTGATTCAAATTTGGGGACATAATTTCAAAAGAAAAATTTGAGAAAACTTTATATAAGAGTTTTTGAAGGTGGGCTTAAAATGGATGTTTATAAATGCTATAAAATAACACTTGATAATAAATTTATAAGTTACAGTGTTTACTCAAACGTTTAAGTGCTTGACTCTGATTTTAGAGGTCCCGGATTCAAATCGTGTCGAAACTGGCAATCCTAAATGAATTTTTTTCCAGGTTTTACTGTCATTAATGCAAATGCAAGTGATTGAGTCCTCTAAAGCCCTCGGACATCCCTTCACAATGGTCCTAACTACAAAATACCTATAATTAGACAACTGGAGAGGGGCATGCATTCCACCCCTTAATTAATTTCTCAGCCTTAATCTAGTTTGTCCACACCTTTTCCCCTTTCTCCCTTACCTTGCTTTATAACTAAACTTTATCGCTTTGTACAAACCCTTTGTTCATCTTTGTCAGAATGATCATACTTTGATTAACTGTTTTTTTTTAAAATATATATATAGACTTATTATGTTATCTTTTACAAATTATGTTTCTCCGTTATGTCTGAATAATAACTTGTTTTCTATATGTATTTGTTTACTTGCAACTTATGTTTTAAATAATTTATAGTTGTACCATTGTTACGTTAATATAGGCTTAAGAGAGAATTGTGCCCTATAATGGCCTTCTCGCCGAAATAAAATAAAATAAATAATTCCACCCTGGCAGGTCACGATAAATTTACTAATTACTTACACAGCTTGACAGTCGGTGTAGTTCCGTCTTGCTGTGCTAGAACTAGACTCAGACAAACGAAGTGCAGTAGTAAACACGTCTTCACCGCCATTGATGAGCAGGTGATGCCGGGGTGAAGCCGGGTTCTAGTGTGGTGGTATGTGCAGGGCTGGTTGCCTAGGTGTCGGGGTGTTAACACAGTTGCGCGCAAGACAGGCCCACGTATCTTAGTTTACCATCACAGACAGACAGACAGGGCTCGTCCGTTCGATCCACGTCTGCGGCAGACATGTGTCACAAGAGCGACAGCGCGGGTGTGAATTCATTTATTAATTTGTTAAAGGGGTATTCACCCGCTAAAATAAAAATGTTTTATTACGGCTAACTAGTTATGAATTTAGAAATCGCGCGCTAGGTTGCAGCCTGATTCCAACTGTGGAGAGTCATCTGCTGCCCTACTCCGGATCAGCGCGCGCGCCTGAACTCATACACTGCCAGAATATCCATACTTACTTTCATCCTCTATACTATGTGCAATAATTCAAAACCCAAAAATTTTGAACACCTATATTATAAATGAATTTTATTTTTAATTACTTTTGTAAATGGAATGTTGTGAGGACTACGGTAAAAATGGTTGAAAAAACGGAAGAAGGTTAAAAAAAAATAAATAGGTGTATTGTGTGCTTTAAGTAATTCTACCCCAAAAATACAAAAATTTGGAGAAAAAAAAACGGCAGCCAAGCTCTCCTTCAATTCAATAGTCTTCGGCTGTGAATGCTGTGAGATATAGAAGTTGAACCAAGTATTTCATTCTTTCGCATTGAAAAGAAGTAAGACGAGCGCCAAGCCAACCATTTTCGTGGTAAAAAAGTAAAATTCTGAAACTCACAATTTTTTATGATTTTGAGTTTTAAAATTTTACTTTTTTGCCACGAAAATGGAATTGGCTTGGCGCTCGTCAACATGTGAAAAAATGATCTCACTTATTTTTCTATATCTCACAGCATTCGCAGCCGAAGACTTTTGAACGAGAGCTTTTCTACTGATTTTGTATTTTTTTTTTTTTTTTTACAAATTTTTCTTATTTGTGGGTGATCAATTCTTACCTTTGCTTCCTTTTAATAACAAAAATAGTCCCAAAGCTGTCAGTATATTATTCTTATTTATTTTATCAGTCAATATTCCAGCACAATGTCACAGAACTTATTTGCTCTTACTTACCAAGAGATGAATTACAAAACACTTAGTGACATTCTAGACTCGGAGAGGTAAAGTACGTACATTATAATATCATATTACATGAAATCAAAAGTAGAAGAAAATAAGGGTGACAGGTAACTTTTAACCCCTTCCCCTCAACCCTCAAACAAGAAACCTGATATGGCTGATATTACCTAACAACAGGTCTGAAGTGAACTTGTCGCTAAGTTTTAATGGCTCTTTAAAAGCGGATCAGGTAATGGTGGCGTTAAAGATTTATAAGGATGGACAGTCGATCTTTTGAGGCAAGTTTTATTCAAGTTAACTATAAACTAAGCCACTTTTGTCTGATACGTAACTAATTACAATTAATTAATGAAACTGATATTGCGAACAATGTTTGGGAGGATAAAAGAAGAAAGGGTTATATTATTTTGTGTGATACGTACTGCAAGGGTTTAACCTAAGAATACCAACAATTCACGTCGAATTAAATAATATTTCGACAAAAATTTATATAGATTTGGAGAAAATCCATGACTTGACTAACCTGTGTATTGAATTATTTTAAATTTGTATTTTGTTATTCGTAATACCACTTTCTTAAGTGACGTATTTGATTTGCATGAAAAACAACAAAAACTGCAATCAAATACAATAAGAATTATTACATCCTTGTAGTTTTACTTAATAATTTACTGCCATTTATTTTGAATCATAATGATAATGGATATAATTGGATAAATCCGGCACTTATGTGAAATAAGCTCCTTAATTCACAGGTGCAATTCAATTTGGTAAGAAAATAGAAGCTTTATTACGAGTTTGTGTTTTGTTTTATAAAACCTTTTTTAAATATAGGTTTCTGAATTAAGGTTATCGATTAAATTTGTTGACAATGATAGTTTAATTGCATTGGGAGCATTATTCGCCGTTGTAGCAGTATTTATCCAATGATACCCAATATTCACTGACGTAAACTTACGTTCATTATAAACTAGGGAAACGCCAAAGTCGTTGTTAGACGAGTGAGTGAGCCATGTGTTGAGTACCCGGTAACATTTCTTTTCTTCCCCTTACCTTATAGGCTACATTGGAGCATTTTGGCCTAAACTATGGCCTAAACATTTACACAACTCCCGGACCAACAATCTAACATTAAGCAAGACCCGGCAGTCACACGGAATATTCAGTTGAAGACTGCCAACAACAGCAACCTCCGGCACAGTGATTTCCACCAATACCCTATTATCTATACGAATATAATTATCAAACTTAAATGCAAATGTTCCCGGGTACTCACCACATGACTCGCTCACTCGTCTAACTACGACTTTGGCGTTTCCCTAGTCTAGTTGGCTAAAGCGCCCTTGTAGCCGAAATGTGGGAGACGTGGGTTCAATCCCCTGGTCGGGAAAGATTTTGTAATTTCTAGATTGCATTTCAAAAATAATTAAACATGTTTTGAAATGCATATAACGCAGTGTAGTCCATCATCTGTGGCAATAGGGCCTACTATGGTTAACATAGCCAGTACGAAATACGTGAAAATATTGCAAGGTTTACTCAATCTACGTGCGGAATTTGGGGGTACCTTGACGTCCAACAATCGACTGAACTAGAAAGAACACAAAATTTAAAGACCAAGCAAAAAACAAACAAAAAATATCTTTTCAAAATCTAAAACATTGTCGTTAAAATAATTTCTAAACATTGGAAGTCTATTTCTCAGTTTATTATTTCTTGTAGGTTTAAATCGCAATGAATCTTGCTGATTTTGTTAACAGTTCTCAATAAACTCGTACCGGATGTCCGTTTAAAATTTCAGCGCAATTTGTTCAGCGATTCGGCTGATTTTCAACGTACACACACACACACACGCACGCACGCAGAAAAACCGTAAGGGCCGTTTAAGTCGAATGGAAATCACTACGTTCGCTACGCTCACTCGTTCAATTAATTTAAAAAATTTGAGGCTAACAATACTTTTTTAACAGTTTTTTATAGCATTTTAAACAATATTTGAAGAACGGTGTAATATTTAACAAAGCAGTTTTATAAAATTTTAGTAAATTGTTGATCAAAGTATTAAGTGGAGTAACCAGCTTGATTACATGTGTGCTAGGATTAATTCCTGTAGTTACGCTTTTCAACAGATCCGTAATTTATGTGATTTAGATTCCCTGTTAACGATGTGTAATGGTTATGTATATTCGGTGCTAAGGCACGGTGCCATAGTATGGGGCGAATGCCGAAACGTGGACATAGTTATTAAAGCGCAAAAAAGAGTACTAAGATCAAAGTTAGGATGAAGACATAGGACATCATGTAAACCAATTTTTAAACGATTGAGAATATTAATTGTACCCAGTTTACATATTTTTAACTCTGTTTTATGGGTGAGAAGACACCACATAAATTTTACTTTGAATGATCCAATTCATTCTTATAATACCAGACGACAGGAAGATGTTCACACAGTGAAATATAATTTAGGTGTTTTTAAACGAACCCCAAAGATTAAATGTGGATGATTGTACAATAAGGTTCCGACTGGCATTAAGAAAATTGACTCGTTTCATCGTTTTAAATCTGTTTCAAAGAGTTATCTATTGGATAGAGCATTCTATAAGCTGTCTGATTTTTGTACTGATATATTAATGATTGTGATAATTATAATTTGACTGTATATTTCTTGTAAAATGACGAAATCAGTCATATATTTTATGGTGTATGGTGAATAATAAATGAAATTAAATATATTCTTTGGGATCAATTTAACTTACTCTCTGGATTTTTTTCTCTTCAATTATTATTATTATTATTATTATTATTATTATTATTATTATTATTATTATTATTATTATTATTATTATTATTATTATTATTATTATTATTATTATTATTATCTGCACAAAACTTGCATTGCGCATATAATTCCTCATTCTTCTTTCCTAATACGGGCCATCGGTGTTTGCTAAGTACTCACACAGTTTCACCGTGGGCGCCTCTTTCTCCGGCATCTGTGCCGACACCAGCCCCAGCAGAACCACGACCAGTAACCGCGCCGCCATCTTGGATGAGGAGCGCGCACTCCTTGACCGGTGTGATCGCAGACTAATTGACCGCTCTATTGTGTTGGCTTGATGGCAATCACAACCTCGAGACTTTAAAGAGCGCAAGACTGACGCTATCTCTGGCGCGGTGGCCGGGGGGGGGGGGGAAGATATCGACGGCTGATAGTGATAGGGGATGTTTGAAACTTGGACAACAATCACTTTATAACTCAACGCTTTTGAGGCGCACAGGAAGAATGAAGATGGTCCCCGTTTGATAAAACGTTGCAGCAGAATCGGCCATGATTGTGTGGAGAATCAAAGCAATATTATCAATCACATTATCACAAAGATGACCCTCCAGCTTTCACTCGACTTTGACTAAACTCACACAGACATGACTGAGCTGGTCGGTGTCTAGCTGGTAGTGGATTCCATCCAAAGAACTTTGGTATGCAGTCCTTACAATACTCCTGATTTGTTGTTCCTGATTTTTGGCAAACCTCATATTCGTTTTATTAGGATCGTCTAATAAATCAGTTTTTTCTTTTCGTTTTTCTTTTTTAATGATTTTTTTCTTTTTTTTTCTTTTTTCTTTTCTTTTCTTTTCTTTTCTTTTCTTTTCTTCTTTTTTTTTTTTCACCACTTTTTTATATTTGATTCATTAATTAATTCATTTAATATCCTTTTTGAATTTTTTTACCACAATTTTTGTGTTTTAATGCATTGTTGTTGAAATATCACTATTTCAAATAGTTACTTTAACTATAGTTCATTGTTGTGTCTGCATCCATGTAATTAAATTTATTTAGTTGTCCTTTGTAAATCAGTTTTTAACTGAATAGGATAGACGTTAAATATATAAATAAAAATAAAATAAATAAAACTCTGCAACATGTCAATGGAAGCATGTTTGACACATGTTATGAGGGTACCTAGGTACGCGCACCAACAGGGCGATTCTCTAAGAGCTGCTTCAAATTAAAACACCGCCGTATGTTTAACATGGTGGCATTATTTATCACAGTTAACGCGGACCTTACAGAATCACCCTACATAACGTGTTTTGTGGTTGTACACCGAGTGACGGATCTCTACGAAGTGATTTTTGTCTAAGCTTGAAGTAATTATTTGTCAAGTTTACGATTTTCCAAACGAATACTTCTTATTTTATAATGAATAATTTACAATTATTATTAATTATAAATAATTATCATAAAAATTGGATTTTGAATGATTCAGGGCTTCGATTTTACTAGCATTTTGAAGCATGCATCTATTTTTGAAGCTACCTTAATTCTGTACCTAGGTTTAATTAAAATCTAATAGTCACTCAAAAAGTAAAAATTATAGCTTAAAATTAATAAAGAATAGAAAGATCTTGATTTCAGCAAAAATAATATCGCACTTTGTAGCGTTAAAAATATATTTAACTTATATTGAATTTGTAGCCCAAATCGAAATTTTAACGTAACTCCGTAAAGAAAAAAACGATCAAACTTTAACTTGTGTATTTAAGAGACATTTCAGTTTATTCCTACACAGTTTTGACTGAATTAAATATACACATACTTTGTGAAGAGGTTTCAGTTAACTTGTCCTGCGCCAGTGTATAATCTAGGGATTGGGTAGGACTACTGGTCTGGTCTGCGCTGGACGATCCACCCACATACGTCACAAACTGCCCGCTAATCTGAAGAGGAAATTACTTCTGTACTAGGTCAAACTAAGAGAAGTTATACCCTGGGTGTAGTGACCTAAATCTCTGAAGAGCCGATCAACCTGTCCAACAAAGATTAACAGCTAAAGTTTGATCCACTACCCTATATGTCTGGTTCCGGTATTGGAAGGGTTGAAAGAAAGACTGTAGGTGTATTCGTTGGAATGTTCAGACAAGTTGTCTGTATAATCAGCTTCATATTGGCCTCTACATAACTTACAGTCGAATTGCAATTATAAATTAAACATTGGGCACAACATAAATTGATTGCAAAAACAGCCACGTGTCGTTACAGAGAATGTTTAAAAAATTATATCTTTAAACTGTGATTTGACACTAATTTTTCATTTTTTTAAATCCAGAAATTTGCGAAAATAGGCGCTTTTGAAAATTTCTTAAATCGTCTTTAAACTAATTTTTTGTTCCACATAAGTTAGATACTAGAGCAGCGTATCAATTTAAAATAGCCCTTTATAACATTGTGTCACGAAACTGTGCACAAAATATGCACTCGAACACGCAAAAATATGCATTCCAAAATCACACCCATTCTTAGTAATCAGCAAATTTTGACCGAACCACTTGCCCAAATTACAAAACAAAATATGGAGGATTTACAGAAAAGGCTACCGAGTACGTCAATAATGACAAATTTTTTTGGGATCAATTTCTCCAAGGTCACGGGGCATAAAGATTGTCGTCATGTTATTTCTTATGGGAGATTTTTGCCGATGGGACCTAGCTCGAAAAATATTATGTTTGACATTTTTTTTCGGGTCATAGTGCACCCAATTATTTTTCTGTTAATTTCTAAATTCATAACTAGTTATTCTGGATGAAATATAGTTTTGAGTTTAGCGGATGAATACTCCTATATGATAGACGTTAAAAAAATACATAAATTAAATAATAAACAAAATATATACTTTCTGAGTTGTTAACTTCACCATGGCTTCATCGGATACAACTCTACACCAATATGTTTGTTTATTTGGATTAAGGACGCGTCAACCGTTAGGTCATAATGCACCACTCTAACCAAGGGGGGGTGGGGTGGGGAGGAGAGGTCCATGCTGGTCAGAACCAGCCACGGGTAAGGGGAGGAAAGGGGGTTCTCACGTCGCGGTTGTTATTGTCTTCGTCATCGTTCGTAGTGTCATTGTCGTCATCGTCGTCGAGGGGTCGTCAAGGGAAGGGGGCAAGATCCCCGACGACGATTGCCAGAGATCGCCTGTATTTTCGGGGAGTAAAATACTACCCTTCATACTAGCTGATGTTTGCGAGGTGGACTTTTTCTCTTGAATCGCCTTTTACGATTGTCCGGCTGGGGGCGCTCTCCGAAGCCCCACTCTCCGATACCCCATCTACCTGCTTAAGAAAACCCATGTTACACAACGTAATATAAGCGACGGTCTCTTAAGCGGTAAATTCAAATGTTAAAAATATAATTCTCTATTGAAAAGTTTGTGTCTCGTTTTCAAACTTGCCTGTATTTAAGGGGGGGGGGGGGGAGGATATTGCCACCAAATATTTTTTGCACCAAAATATTTATAGGTAAAGGGGTTAGGTTAGGTTATGGTATGTTAGGTTAGGTTATGTCAGGTATGGTTAGTTAGGTTTAGTTTAGTTTAGTTTAGGTTAGGTTAGGTTAGGTTAGATTAGGTTAGCTGGTCATATAGCTAAACGAACTATAATACCACTAATATTTATTGTACTAGGAAGCTTCGCAAACGCTTTTTCAGGCGCGTTGTTGGATGAGCGTATTTTTTTTTTATTATTTTAATTTAATATAAATACAAAATACATGTTTGAACCTTGCAACCCTGTAAGCAATGAAGGCAAACGCGTGGCGCTTGAGAAGATAAGTCGAAACCTTCGGTTCTTTTGTGGCATTGTCTAGGGAGGTAATAGCTGACCAATATCGAGTCTATTCACGGCTGTTCTTTTCAAAAACCTAGTGCTGTTTCATTCCCTGCATAGACTATACATCAATATAGAATACATAAAACAGTTTTAGGAAATTCACGGGCATAATTCTTAATATAGCGTTTTAGACCAATATATAAGTTATATGCCCAGGACATTCTGTCGTTTTCCTAACAAATTAAAGAGTAGAGTCGTTCCTAAAATTTCTTAGAATTTATCTGTGATTATACAGGGTATAGTAAAACCCATTGGTTAGGTAATATTTCCAGGTTATTCATAATTTACAGCTCTTCTTTACTTTAAGGTCAGATAAATCCACCCCTTAATTGTAGTCTTTGTGTTAATACGTGTAATCCAGCTCGAACGAGGTAAAACAGTGGGAATGAAATATGTATCGGTTAAAACCGCCCCAGGTAGCGTGACCGCACGGTGGTGGCGTGACACGAGGGACAGTCACTGGAGGCGATGTCAATACGTGCGCGATACACGCTGGGTAGTGGGTCACTGCGACACCAACACAAGCATTAACAGGGAGTGGAATCATTAGGGACCGACATCTCCATTTTCAGCCAGCGGTTTAGCTGAGCTCGTTTAACCGGTTCCCACTCGAACACCGAAGTTAAGCAGAATCGGGCGTGGTCATGGGTTGGGTTGGGTGACCGTTATTCCCTGAAACTCACGTATACCGCTGGTTAGAGCAGATGGAGGGTTCGAAAGCTAGTGTAACGGCTTCGTTCTCCTCGACGTCTGCTCGGCAGTCCGGGTTAGTGGAGGAACTTATATGACTGTCAAAGTAACACCGTCCTTTCGGATGGGACGCTAAGCCGTTGGTCCTCTTGGTACTTTTCGAAAGGAGTAGGCTACGTGCCGGCACCATGCAGGCTTCCCCTCCTCCCTTCTGTTCATACTTCATCCTCATCTATCACCACTCATCGTCTCGATTAGCCAAAGTGCATAAATATGAGACGTTAAGCACTATCCAATTAATCAATCAATCTCCCTTTTCTATTGGCAAATGTACTAAATACATGCCTTAAACATAGTTGGAAGTGTGTTACTGATGCCAAAAACACGTATATTTCACTTACTAGGAAAACGCTAAAGTCCCGCCGCGTTGATGGATGAGCTTTTTTAAGTTTTTAGTTTGCGTGGGATATCTTTACTTTTGCAAGTGCTTTGTTTTGCTGCCTACGCATTGTAGGTGATTGTTGTCAAGTTTCTATTGTTTCTTGTCAATTGGTATTATTTATCGTAAAAAACTTATATTAAAAGCTTTATTTCTATGGATTCTGGCTAACTTTTTCAACTTTTTCTTTCATAAGGTACTACAACACCTTAACCTTAATGTCCATGTATAATATGAACGTTGTAGCTTCACCCGTTTGGTCAGAATCGGCCCAAATGGCACGAAAATATCGCACAAAAAATCAAAAAACTTATATTAAAAGCTATATTTCTATGGATTCTGGCTAACTTTTTCAACTTTTTCTTTCTAAAAGCAATACATCACCATAACCTTAATGTCCATGTGAAATATGAACGTTGTAGCCCCACCCGTTTGGGCAGAATCGGCCCAAATGTTACGAAAATATCGCGTTAAAAATCGAAAAAAAATCGTAAAAGTACGATATTCATGAGAAATATTTCTTCGATTGTACCCAAAAACAACCTCTAAGTTCAGAGATTTCGAAGGTCCCCTTAAAATTTCATCAAGATCGGATATTCCGTTTGCCCGGTAGAGAGCGAACAAACAGAAAAAAAAAAAAAAAAAAAAAAAACACCCGAGCTAAATATTTTGGGGGGTCAGTGAAATTGAAGTCTTCGCTTCGCTCATCCAAAAATGCCCATTTTAATACTTAATAAAAATTAGGTATTTTAATTTGACAATATGGATGCGAAACGCTCGATTGTATGCGCATGTTGAGTCGAGTGTAAAGACAAATCCAAATATTGGGAAAATATATTATCATTTAACCATTGAGTATCAACGATGTGCAAAGGAAATGAATTAATAAGATGAAAGAATTTGGTGACAGTTATTTTTCAACTGACGGTAATATTTAATTTGGTAAGGTTTGCAAAGTAAATATTTTTTCGGAAAAGACATACAACGTTATTCAACATATTGGCCACAATATATAATCCCCAACCCTCACCCTCCACATTTCATTAAATTTAACGATAAGAAATATGAAATTTTATTTTATTGGTTCTTTTTTCGTTTTGAATGACGTTCTGGTGTTCTTTTTAGGTACTATTTGCCTGCCTTTTGGTCACTCTCAAATGTCCTAAATATTCTTGCCCTTCTAATCATAAACAGAGCAGTTCTCTAATATTATATGTGTATTTTCTTGCACCAAGCGCTGAATTTCTTGTTTTAAGTTTTCCGTGTAGAAATGACCTATACACAGTTTCACTAGTTGTTAACCTAACTGGTTTAAGCCTGTTATGTTAAACTTAATTTAGGTAATAAGGGTAATAATCTAATTTAGTTTGTAATGTTGATGTCTATTGAAGAGAACCCAATCCCTAACAGTCCCATTAATGACTGGGAGGTGCCGGTTTCGATATCCAGATCAATCATATCTGGAAGTTCTTTTGGAAGGTTTTCACCAGTCATTAATGCGAATACAAGGTATTGATTTATCACATTTACTTCACATTTACAACTCCCCACTCCAATATTCCCAGTTGTTTACCCGAATAGGAACATTAATTTTTCATGTTGCATTTTCCCCAAGATAAAATTCATTCATTTGGTAAAATATTAAGGCTGAGTGACCTACTATTGTGTTAGCGAATTATTCCGACGACGATTTTTATAGTTGGTCACCATTGGCAGTAATTGAAAAATATCAAAATCGTTGAACACAAAATGAGAAAATTTAACCCTTTCCAGGCCAAGTTTCAAGTTTCAAAATTAAGTAATTATAGGTAGTTACTTAAAATTTCTAATTTTTTCCTAAGATTTTAAGTGTTGAAAAAAAATTAAATTAAATTTTGGGAAATTATTGGATTTTGAATTTAAAGCATCATTTCAAGTCATAATTCAAATTTGACACATTCCTAAAACTAGTTTTTTCTTTTGCATATATTACAATTTTTGTAACTACAAGAATAGCAATACTAGAGATTTATTACATTTCCACGAAAAACACAATTTTTCCCATTTTTAGCCTTTTTTGCAGATGTGTATTTTCAATTTTCCCAAAAAATTCACTTTTTGTCCCATTGGCATGGGGCAAAATTATTATCTTTTTAAATTTAAAAAAAATGGGGTCAAATTGAAAAAAAAAACATTATGTACCGGTACCCGGATTAAAATTTGAAAGTTAATGATTCCATTTGGATTCATGGGGCTGGAAATGGTTAAATATTCAATAAAATAAGTTATATTATATGTTGTTGGAGGTATATTGAAGTTCTTATGCTTTTGAAGCGAAGATAAAATTAAATTTTCCGATTGTGTAAAACATCAGGTTAGTCACTTGTGCCTGTTTAGCACCGACACACCACAATCACTTGTCTTCCAGAACCTTCACCTCGGCTATTATCGACTTCGTGCAACAAGTGAATAATTCATCAGATAATTCTCGAGGTACCCTTCTTCGTTATTGAAAAGTAAATCAATATTTCCGCTCTGGTTCTTCAGGTTCTTTGACTAGGTCGACCACGTGACTCGTTTCACTAGTGAATTATTGATTCGAGTAACCTCTGGTCGGATTACACAATTTAAACCATTTCAATCATGTATTAGAAATAAAACATTTAGAACACTGGAATCTTGACGCTTTTATAATTATTCATTTTAAAATTGTTATATTTGTTCTAGTATTGTAGTTACAAAAGTTCGGCGTTATTAATTTTTAACATAATATATATGTTAAAATTGCGTTAAAATTGCGTTACAATGTATATATTTATTATCTCAGAGGTAAAATGTTTGGGTCAATCAAGAAATTCTAGGAAATAACACCAACATTTCACAAAACACAATGGTAATTTAATGAAAACATTATTTTGTTTAATACATAATATAATAAAAGAACAACCAAATACATTAATTTCAGCTTAATCCGCTGTCAACTTTGAAAAGACGAAGACAAAGGGGTAGCACACCCTCATGTTTCTAAACGTCTCTCGTTTACGCTTATTAATTCTCATAAAATCTATGTGTTTAAAATCAAATTTAAAATCTGTCTAAAATACAATAGTAACGAGTGTTTGTTTTGCCTACTTTAATTATTATGCTGTTTAAAACTATGAGCAGTGAGAGATGAGACAATTAATTTCATTGGATCAAAGTAAAGAATTATTGCACAAATCCATGCATTTTACACTTGATCTTGGTGGACCCAACCACTGCTTCGTGTATGATGATGATAATTGTTCCAAAGCAAGTAAGCAGATGCTGACGTCACCGGCGGGTTGATTGCAGCCAATCAGCGGTCCCCAATTTAAAAAAAAAACTGATTGCTTATTGGCCCGACGAAACCGCGCGCATCGGCATACTTGCTGCGGTACAACTATATGATGATGCCTACGTCGAAGACCAAACACCTTGACCTCTAGACTCGTACCATCTACTATTGGTTCTACTGTGCTCGTTTGAAGTTCAAAGTAGGATAGTCTGGCCTGTGCATAAGAGTGCAACAACATGAGCGCAACATGAGCGCAACTAGAGTGCAACTAGAGTGCAACTAGAGCGCAACTAGAGTGCAACTAGAGTGCAACTAGAATGTTGCACTCTAGTAGTTTAGAGCAATTCGAGTGCAACTAGAGTGTAACTAGAGTGTAACTTTAGTGCAACTAGAGTGCAACTAGAGCGCAACACAACTAGAGTGCAACTACCACTTCTCACACGGCACCGACAGTGTTGGCTCAAGCGTAACGCGCGAGTCTCTGACTCAGGAGGTCTCGGTTCAGATCCCGCCACCGTCAATCACGACTGAAAAGTTATCCCGAGGTTTTCTTCAGTCGTTAGGGCAATGGTTTTGTGTTGGACCAACTTGGTAATTTCGATAAGTTACGTGATCTTATCGGTGGTGGGGTCTTTATGCGCAGGCTAGCCTATCCTACTTGAGCCAATGGTAGCAATAGCTCGAGTCAGGCGGTCTAGGTGAGGTGTTTGGAAGGGCGCGTCTAATGTTTCTCCTCGTACCCATGCTTCGAGCCGTGCTTGCTGCCTCCCTTCTTCGCGTACTCCGAGTCGTGACCACTTTGATGCTTCGAGCCGTTCTCTCCTTTGTATCCGCTCTGATCAGAGTGGTTGTGTCCCTTGGCACTCTGACCCTTCTTCCCGTGATTACTGCCAGAACTTCCAGACTAGAACAAGGAACATTACCACATCGTAAAGAAACAACTTAGTACCTTCAGGACTTGTATTGTATCCGTATCTTTTTTGTGCTCTACAAGGGTTTAATGTTTCATTAATATTCTTTTAATTCTAGGAAACTCAAACGAAACATTGAAGCATTGAAATAAGGCATAAGCAAAAAGTATATCTTAGAACATACCTGAAAAAGAAACGCTCACTGAGCAACATGATTGGCTCGGGTAAACGGATTACGGAATGTATAGAAAGTCATTAAAAATCACACAAGGTAATTATTACGACAGTTTAAATCCTTCTAGTATCCGCACAAACGGCATGTGATGTCAAAAGGTTCGTTCGCCTGTGCTGCACTTTGCACTGCACTGTACTGCACTGCACCGTGAGTTCATTTCGGTACAGTGCAGTAGTTCATCAAGTACAGTCGTTACAGACGAACGATCAAAACTGTCACTGGCGCAAAAGTTCGAATTTTGTTTTCATATTATGTATGTGTCTAGGCTTGACTTCCTTAACCTACAAATTTTCATTACGGAAATCTAAAGTTTGATCAAGTAGGGTATGCTTGGGATCACACTAGGCCCAGGCCCACACAACCAGGCATCATTAGGCCTACTTGACAATGACTAGGCCTAGGCCTAGCCCTATCTTTCGATTGGCGTAGGCCTAGCCTATAACCTGGGCTAGGCGGGCCTATTCCTATCAGTCTATTGTGGTGAAAAACAAAAAGTGGTTCTGTCGACTGAAGGGTCAATTTTCATAATTTCTCCTAAAACAGGAAATGTTTCCATAAGCCTAAGTAATAATATTATTTTGAATAGGGCCTAGGGCTAGGTCTACTAAGCTTAGCAAATTGAAGAGGTTAGGGGCTGGGGAGGGCAAGCCCTAGCTAGAACCAATTAGGTCCAGCCAGATCTGGAGATTGTGCTCAAGTTTATCCTTCACTTAGGGGCCTACTCTAGGCTTAGAACGTTTTTGCAGGCATATTAATTAGTAATTAACCTTGTGAAGAACACTACTTAACTTAAAGGTTAGGTTAGGGGCCTAGGCCTAGCACAGCACATCAGGCTGTGCCAGGCCCTCTCGGACTAGGTAGGCCCTAGGCTTTGTTTTCTTTAAAACGTATCTATTAAACGTACTATTATACACCTTCGCACTCGAAAAAGTAATTACTTTGATCCCGATTAATAAAATAAGCTATCTTTGGTTCCATCTTTTCAATTTTTGGCGCTAAACTGCTGCACTGTACTATTGCACCGCCTCCAGAGAGCGTGCAGAAGTTCATGAACTAACTGCACTAGTTCAGTCTGCACTTCTCAGACGAACGGCGACCATCTTCTTGCACGACTACAGGCGAACGGTGAAAAGTGCTGTAGTTCAGATTCGTGCAGAAAGTGCAGCACAGGCGAACGAACCTAAAGTGCAACTACGTACTTTGCAATGAACAAAAAAATAATATTCTACGTCGTTATATAATTAAATAAAACAAAATACGTTATAAAGTAAGCCCAAATTTAACTTGTGCTTAGTTTGTGTAAATATGCAAAAACTGCGTTGGTCACGATTTGTCCCAAATTTGAATGTTGTTGTACTCCTATGTTATTATAATTACGGAATTAATGTACTTCACAACCACGTCCGGGTTGATTGACAAAGTCTTGTTTCACAAGGTTACACAAAGTATTCGCCATTCACTTTATGAGCTTCACATCCTTTCAGCTGATATAGTACTCACATGGTGGGTCTCGCCCTTCTTGTGCGCCCCGTTGTCACCGTAATGAGAACCGCCCTTCTTGCCGAACTTTTCAAATTTCCCGCTCTCATGGCCGTCCTTCCAGAACTTGGCTAGCTTGTGGTACTCGTCCTTGTGGTACTTGTCTCGGAAACCCTGGGGGAGAAACACCACGTGACAGCTGGCTACAGATATAGGGGGCTACAGATACACCAGGGCTTGGGGACAGCTGGGTTCAGATATAGGGGGCTACAGATACACCAGGGCTCGGGAACAGCTGGCTACAGATACACCAGGGCTTGGGGACAGCTGGCTACAGATACAGGGGGCTACAGACCAGGAACCAGGGCTCGGGACAGCCGGCACTTGGGACTTGGGTTCGACACATGACACACTAATACTCTTCTCATATTTTAATGAAACATTACATTTTTCAATATCAATTCAATCAATCAAACACTTCAATGTATGTCTCCTTTTAGGTGTCTAAGTAGGTATATTGTACTTCATGTCTCTTTTAGGTGTCTAACTAGGTATATTGGACATTGCATGTCTCTTTTAAGTGTCTAACTAGGTATATTGGACATTATATGTCTCTTTTAGGTGTCTAACTAGGTATATTGGACATTGTGTGTCTCCTTTTAGGTGTCCTAACTCGACCTAATTACATTTACCAATTCTATCGATAACACCGTACAAAGTTTATCCGGTGTGTGATATCGTCCACATTTCAAATAAAGGTTTTCGAAAATTTAATTTGTACTCCCGTCAATGTTTATTATTGCAAATGGATTTCTTCAACTGGTTGACGGTAACTCACATACAAGCACAGATACGAGAGAGCCCACAAAAGAGGGCGAAGCTTTGATTGTAGAATATAACAAAAATAAAGTTAAACGAAGTTCTTGGCCAGCGTTGGAATCTGTTGTAGGAAGTGCCGGTTGTATTAAGTGAGACGTGACCCACTCGAAGACCCACAGTCACGAACAAAATATGTAGTAATATAGGCGAACTTCCCGTGGACCGGGGTAGAATTGGCTCAGAGCATGGCTCTGCTAATCGTATACAAGGCGATTCAAGAGAAAAAGTCCACCTCGCAAACATCAGCTGGAAAGAAGGGAGTAGGCCTATATTACTCCCCGAATCTAGAGGCGAGCTCTGGCAATCGTCGTAGGGGACACCTCTCCTTTCCTTTGTCGACCTCTCCGGCGACGATGACAACGACACAACGAACGACGACAAAGACGATGACGACCGCGACGTGAGAAACCCCCCTTCCTCCCCTTATACCCGTAACTGGTTCTAACCAGCATGAGCCCCTTCTTCCCCATATCTCCTAGGCTAGAGTGGTGCATTGACCTAACGGTTGACGCGTCCTTATCCCCCCCTCAAAAAAATAGGCCAACTTCGCTCCCTATTAAATAAATACAAATATCTGACCAATTATAGCTCTGGTGGTAACAATAAAATTAATAATGTGCCCATTACTATTTTAAAACGATATTAAAAACTCTTCTGAGTTATAAAATTGTCAATACAAATCAATGGTCAATGGGTTATTTTAACATCCTGTGGTATCCGAGTGTATGAACTAAATTCTATAACCTTATTGATTTTACTTCACAGAACGTGTTATAATATTCCATGAGTGGTTTGTACAAAGGCAACGTATTGATTGTTTGTAATCAAGCCCCACACACGTCCATCATGGCGTGTGCGTGTTTGACAAGATATTATACATTTTAATAGACAGTGCTGCTATCTCTTATCCTCTGGAGCGAATCAAAAGCGCAACAGCTAGAGCAGAGCGACGGTGGCGCGATCTTGCATTGAATATTATAAATTGATAACTATAATAATGTGTTATTAAACTAATTCTCACAAATTGATCATTTTCTAGCAAAATCCTTTTGACAATTTCTCAAATATTTTACACCCAGCCCCAGCCCAATAGTCTTAAACAATCATATCACTTCCTTAGTGCAAAACTTACTAAAAGTTGTGCCTTGTTTGATAAAACATCTGTGCAGCATCGGCCGAATTGCACTGACTGGGCCCTCGTTACTTAGAGAACCATTGCAAAATTATTAGACGAGTGAGCGCAGCGAACGTAGTCTACAACGCTACTCGATCGGGCCTTGGTCGTGATTAATTCTGTTAAATGTTAAATGTTAAATGTTAAATGTTAAATGTCTGTCTGTCTGTCCGGTCCCATACGGCCGAACGGCCAAATAGACTGAGCTGAAATTTTAAACAGACATCCGTGACCAGGTAACTGAGAACTGCTAACAAAATGAGCACAATCCGTTGCGATTTAAACCTGCAAGAAATAAAAAATGGTTTCATTTTGAAATAATATTTTTTGTTTGTTATTTACCTGGCTGTGAAATGCCGTGTCCAAGGTTAATCGAATGTTGGACGTCAAGGTACCCCCAAATTCCGCTCGTAGATTGAGTAAACCTTGCAATATTTTCACGTATTTCGTACTGGCTATGTTTTCCATAGTATTGTCACAGATGATGGACTACACTGCGTTATATGCATTTCAAAACATGTTAAATAATTTAAAAAATACAATCCAGAAATTACGAAATCTTTCCCGACCATTGAACCCACGTCTCCCACATTTCGGCTATAAGGGCGCTTTAGCCAACTCGACTAGGGAAACGCCAAAGTCGTTGTTAGACGAGCGAGAGAGCCATGTGTTGAGTACGCGGGAACATTTGCATCTAAGTTTGATTGTAATATTCGTATAAATAATAGGGTATTTAAGTTTTGGTCATTGTTTAGGCCATAATGCTCCACTGTAGCCTATGATAGGCTAGGGAGGCCTAAGGTAGGGGGAAGAAAAGGAATGTTACCGGGTACTCAACACATGGCTCACTCGTCTAACAACGACTTTGGCGTTTCCCTAGTAGAAAAAAAAACTTACACATGCAATGGTTGGAATCATTCTATTTCACTTAGAGGTTCGCAGACATTGACTGAGTTGCTCAGTCTCTATATTGGGCAGGGCATTAATTACAAGAAGCTTGGCTCAGTAAATATCAAGAAGACTTCACGCTATTCTGTAGGATTGCTACCACTAACAATCAAATCCAGTTCGTCATCTGTTTTTGTAGCCATATGCATAATTATTAGAAGTCGTCGATGGGCCTGGACTTACCTTTGTGAACCCCGCTGCCTTCTTGTGACCGCCACCTTTATACCCTCCCTCCGACCCACCGCCACCGTACTCATCATGTCCACCGCCATATGAACCAGAGTCGTGATGTGATGTTTTCTTTCCACCGCCTGACGAATGTTCGTTCTTATCTCTCTCTTTGCCTTCGCCCCCCTGAAAAAAAAAAAACAAAAAAAACGTGATGCATCTTATTTTATATGAAGCAAAATAAATTTACATATTGTTTTAACTTTTTTCTGTTGCCACTAAGCAGATTTTGTATTCGTATTAATTTGTGTAGTGTTTTATCAAAGACAATATTTACACTTCTATAATGATAGATTTTATCTATTTTATGTAGAAAAACTGGAAAAAGTCAAAAGGTAACATTTGTCGGACTTTTTGTTTGATTTGTTAGTGAGTGTTGTCTTTCAAAGAAGAGGAGTCAAGTGAATGCATACCGTAATCATGCCAATAGTTGGTTGAATGGTCCCCCTTGTAATTCTGTTTTTATAATTGAATGGGACAAACCAACTTCTGTAAAATATTTGCAGTGCCATATATCTTACAAAAATAACATCAATTTGTTTGAATTTAGAGGCTAGAAACTTGATTACAAAAAAATATTTTCAGTGAAATACAAAATTTTAGCTGTTCGAAAACGAAAAATAAATTACCTTAATTATATTTTTATCTAAGTATTACATGTTAACGATCGTTAATACATTGCCAATAAGCTTATTCGATTTCGAGAAGATTAAAGTAAACACTTGTACCTTTCGACCCGAGTATTTGTGATATGATGAATGGTGGTGTTCGCCTCCCTTCTTGCCCCCTCCCGAATGACCGCCGCCACTGGAATCTTGCCCCCCCGCCGAAGAAGAGTGGTGACCCTCACCAGACTGACTTCCGCTACTGGAGGCGTGGCTCTTGGCGTGTTTGTGGTTGGTTGGCAAGGCACGGTAGTTGTCGTTGAACGGGGGTGCCGCAGGGACTGCACCACTCACCGATTCTGTTTCTGTGCACACATATTAAAAAATAAAAATAGCATATGGCTGGGCTATGTATTATTCATTCAATTTTCGATATGGCTAAAAAATTTAATGTTTTTTGCGAAATAAATACAAAATTTTCATAAATTACAACAACAAAAATTGAATTAAAATAGTGGGTCTACGAAAGTGTAGCGTCTTATAACACGGCCCCACTTAACTAAACGTCGAAACCAAATTTGGAGACAGGAATACATTATTTGGGATATTGGTATCCTAAAGGAAACATTTACATCCCCCAAAATACATTTACTTATTTAAGTTATTAACATTTGAAAATTGTTTTAAACTTTTCGTACTGCCTTTCTATTAATTATTATTAATACTATGTAAAATATCATAAATATGATACAGAATTTGTCTGGCAATAATTTTGAAAATTGGTATATTGAGCACACCATCTTCCTCTCACCATGGGTTTAACATGAATAGGTCAATATTTACTCCTGATAATAATTTTTAAATTAACACCTACCACCAGAATTGTATTTCTGATCGATGGCTCCGAGTGCATGCTGCTGATGGGTGACTGTCGCAACAGCAGGAAGCCTGCTGGTCCCTGCAACCTTCAGGGGTGTCTGCACAGGGGGATATCCATGTGGCTGTGATCCTGAAGGATACCGCACGTCCTGTACGACCACGGCCTTCCCGTGGGATCCAGGATAAGTCACAAACACGATCGGGTTGTTGTTTTGATGCTGGGTGACCGTTTGTGTGTGTACGATAGTCGGGGCGGGTCTAGAAGCATCACGTATACTCGGAGGAACCGTGGGCACGCCGCCTAAATCATGAACTATCCTCGCGCTGGGCACCGTTAGCTGCGGCAACAGTGTCGAGTGCTGTGTTATTCTCTGCGCTACAGCTGGCAACAGTGGCGTGACGTAGACGGCAGCAGGTGGTATCACAGCTGGACGGTAGAGGTTCTGCTGGGACGAGGGCTGACTGTCGCGTGACGTCACAAACTCCGGCCTGAGAGGGTAGGTAGCGACAGTGATGCCACCTGCACGGTGCGTTATCGCAAGAGACACGAACACCTGTGTGTGAGAAGTAGACTTCTCACTACAAGAATACTTTTTAATGTAAATACCATTGATATTTAACCATAATTGGCTAGATCAGCAGTCATTGGTCCACTTCCGTGACAATTTGAAGCCATCTTGAATATGGAAGTTTGCATGTTAATCAAATGGGAGCGATTTGTTGCCCAAATAGTTCTCAAGATTGCCGCCAGGTTGACAGGTAAGCATACTAGACTTTAACACCAAATGATTACTAAATTCCCTTATGCAATAACTTCTTATTGTTTCTGTTTGTTCATAACCATGCTGCACAAGCTAAAACCATATCAAACAATCCAGTAAAATACTTAAATGCATTAAAAAAGCATAAATTAAAACGCCAAATCGCCATTTTGTTTATGGCAGATTGAGTCTTCAATTTGCTACGCTCGCGCCTGTGATTGAGGTATAGGAGACTGCATATCTAGCCTACAATAGGTGTTTAATTAATATCAATGGTAAATACCATAAACTATTTGAACAATATTAGCCTATAACTGACAACTAATTTCTATTAATAACAAGAATAAATGACGGTTTGTCACTCTATGGTTTACTATAATGATCTAGATCGTTGGTCCTAGCGTGAAGCTGCGACCATATAGCGCCGATCTGTGCCTAGGTGATTAGTAGAGGTAATGAGAAATGGTGATATAAAAACCCAAATTTCGTAAAAAAAAAAAAAAAAAAACGGAGCCTCCCACATTAATGACATCGATTCCAAAAAGTTAAAATCGATCATTGTGACCTAAAAATCGATTTAGAATCGATTCCAAGAAAAAACTAATAATTGTAAGCTCTGTTATTTTGGTAGTATATTTCACCGAATTAATTGATACGCGCTGTTATTTTAGCGGTCTGTTTCTGTAGAGCCCGCGTCACGGAACGATGTAGAGTTGTCGTCTGTCCAGTATGGACCGGCACCTCCACCAAACATCGCGTAAATTCTGGACCGGCACCTCCACCATTCCCACGGAGTTTGCACCCTAAAGGGTGCAATTTCGTGCGTTAATTCGCGACCAAAATCATGCAATTTCGTTTTGTTATTTCGCGCTATAACTTACAAGAGATTTCACGAAATTCGCGTTTTCAAAATATGTTTTTTAAATGATGTAATTCATCGGCAATATTACATTTTAGGCAATAAAACTACATTTAAAAAAATGCGAATTTCGGTAACACCATTTTTCACTACCTCTTTAGATTGTCAGGTCGACGATGTACTACCAGACTAGCGAATATTCGGTGGTACGGCACGGTAGACAATCAGCTAGTAGCGCCAGGGGACCAACCACACTTAACTCTTATTGCTTTTAACTTTTGTACTGTAACGAAATCCATATCCATACAATGAATAGATCCACGGATTCATAACTGTCTTAAATTTGATCTAAATTATACATTGGACGAGCGAAATTTATTATTTTATTTTATTCAATTAAAACATTTAACACGAACGCGCCATACATAAAAGTTCACACACTAATTAGAAGTCACAATTTAGAAGTCATAAATCACCTAAGTTTTCAATGTTTTAAAAAGTGTTTTCTTCAAAATATGTACTTGAGGTTTATAACATTGTGATCGTCATAGTTTTTTATTTGCATTTCGTTTAGTATAATGTTCTTTTGTGCACCGAGTAGACATATTTAGATGTTGTTTTATTTTTGATATCATTTTTATTTTGGTCCATTAGTATTTAGTTAATTTTATGTAATGCCTATATCGCACTTGTGGAGGTAACTCTGTTGTTGGTGGCAAAAAACAGTTACTAACGTTGCATTGCAACAAACCATTGTACATTCCCTCCAAATTCACTTGCACTCAATTACTATTATTAAATTATTCAGTTAAACATGGTAAAATGTCCTCTTTCTAATGAGCCATTATTTAAAACATGATTATCTGATGTTCCCGGGGATAACCTATCCCTCTTAAACGACTGAATCGTTGCAAAGCTTGTCAAAATAAATTTGCGCAAACTATTATATTAAAACGATAGTTTCAAATAAAATGTTGCCAAACTTTCCAACGATGCAGTTACGGGTCAATTGAATTTGTTTCATAAGTTTGGCCCTTCTTTGTGATCTTTATGCTTTTGAGTGTGAAAGGTTTGTATGTATTTTTACAAGCTTTTCGTATGCGTGGGATTATGCAAACTACAAACAAATCTAACACTAAATCCCAGTAGTTTGATTATTCATTACCTTTCTGGCCGATTGGCAAATTAGTTACGCGTGACTTAATGGTGGATTGAGGTCCGTTTTCCCCGCCAGAAAAAAAAAAACACTTTTATGAATGAAAATTTTATCTAAACAATAAATATATAGTGTTATCACTAATTGTGGTCAGAAAGTTGTCTTTGTCGTGACAGCTCACATGTCATTTTTTGCTGAAGATTATTATAAAAATATTTAACCTATAAATATAAAAATGTGTACCTCAATATAATTGAAAATATTAACGTTGGATTGATTTAAATAACGTCAATGATGTTCTAAGGGATTTTCTATTCACTCCGGAAATACGCGCCCATATTGATTGATAATGCGCCTTCCCTATAGTTGCTCTAGGTATAACATCAAATCAATCATTAATGACCAGAGTCAATGATAATCAACACAACTTATAAAGAGTCGCGTACACTGTTATATAGACGTTGGCTCACTTATAACTCAAACATTTTTTTATTTCTATTTCAAATGAAATTCCTTGTAATTCACTCGTAGCACTTTAAAACTTTGTTGAACTCCTCTCAGTGACACTTGTCAAGTTCCCACGGTATAAACGACACTTTTCCCCAACCCAAGATCAAAAAAAACATCCAAACAAATTAAATAAAGTTTAACAATTGTGCAAATTAAATATTGTGTAACTGAGAGCAAGAAACTTACCCAGAGCGTCGTTGTCCACACCATGTTGAGTTCTTTCTGGCTTAGCAAAGAGGTTCAGGTCTAGACGATTTCACTTGAACAGCAACGATTCTTTTTACAATCTTTATATTTCGCTGGGTTTTTTCTTACGGAGATGTCCCCGGTTATCACCACCTGCCTTTCACCGACATTGTCACCTTACTAACAGACATTCGCACTTCGAGTACAGCCTACGCGCTGCGCAACTTAATGCGTGGCGCAATTAGAAATCAAATGTCTAAATGATGAGTTGGACTTTTTGTTTCAGAGAAAATAATTATTTTGTAATCTTTTGAATGTCGATTTCAGTCATGATATAATAAAAGATTACGTTTGCGCGTGATTGAGAAATATTGGCGAGTTATTCAGGTATTTTGCCGTGCGGTTTATGTTATTTAATAACTTGACTTTCACACGCATAAACATTTTTCGGAAAATCTGTCCAAAAATATTTGCATCGATAATTATAAAAATTACAAAAACTTGGAAGCTTATCTTTTAATTAAATGTGTCACTTCCCCTTTTTATAAGACCAATCAAAGTGTTGGAATATCTAGTAAGAAATCACCAACATTAAGGCAAGTAGTTTCTGTGTAGTGTATTAGCAATATGAAATAAAAATCCATGCGCCGCTTTTAATTTAATTCTATTTTGCGTAGGCGATTATTTTGTAATTAAATTTATATAAATTATTTCGATACATAAAACCTGAACAGTAAGTTAATAATTTCTATGTTTCTGAGGAGTTTTTCAGGAGAACCAGCATTTGATTTTCAGTTAATCAAGTTTTTATCCTTATTTTAACTACGTTTACTAAAAAAATTAATTAATTCTACAATTTATTAAATTATTTAAGATATATTTCTTAATTTTCCTTTCCACTTATTTGTTGCATTGTCATGGCGTCCGACTGGTTTGTTGAAGTAACTAATGTACACGTTTAGGGTGTGTGTTCTGTGTTTCTTATTTCAAAGAAACTTCAAAGTCGAGTCGAGTCGGGAAGGTCTTTGATCCTTACACCTTGCTCACATCTTTGCTGTATTAATTATCTTGTAGAGTGTGAGAAAAAGCAATTAACTTCCCACATATTTTCAAACAGCAATCATCCTCTGTAACTCTATCCCGTTAAAGTAAGTAACTAATTCAATTTAATTTAATTTAATTTTGAATATCTTCTTTTAAATTCTCATGCAATATAGCAGTCTTTAGAACACATCTCGAATGAGTCGAGTGAATTAAACTCCAACCTTGGAAATCATGTTTTTCTTCAGCTTCACCACACAATGGCTTTTTATCACATTAACCTGTCTAAATATAGATAACTCCCTCCACACACAAATAAACGATATGTTTTATAATCAATAGTTAATTACTAATAATTAATATTAAAATTTTATTTTTTATTGATTTATTTAATTTTAAGATGGTTTGGTCATATGAAGAGGATGGAAATGGATAGGATCCCTAGACGAGACTTCGAAGCAGGAGAGGAAGGTAAAAGAAAAGTAGGAAGACCGAGAGAAAGATGGGGAAGATTGATCGAAGGAGACGTTGAAGAGAGAGGTGAATCGTGGAACCAGGTGACGGAATTGAAGCTGTGGGAGGACAGGAAAGAGTGGAGAAAATTGGTGGAGAAGCAGATGTAGGATGAAGATGACGATGAAGATGATGATGAAGAAACGCTGAGCCTGGCAATCTCGGCAAAAAATACTTTCGTGCCCTAGATATCGGTGTGAAGAACACCACTCAACCCGACATTGTTGGAAATGAGTTTGGATGATTATTATATTATTGAAGTTCATGACAAAGAATGTGAAATTATGTAATCATTATACATTACCATAACACTAGGAAAACGCTAAAGTCCCACCGCGTTGATGGATGAGCTTTTTAAGTTTTTAGTTGCGTGGGATATCTTTACTTTTGTAAGTGTTTGCTTTGCTGCCTATGCATTGTAGGTGATTGTTGTCAAGTTTCTATTGTTACTTGTCAAATGTTATTATTTACCGCAAAAAACCTTATTAAAAGCCTTATTTCTATGGATTCTGGCAAACTTTTTCAACTTTTCTTTCAAAGGGTACTACATCACCGTAACCTTAATGTCCATGCATAATATGAACGTTGTAGCCCCACCCGTTTGGTCAGAATCGGCCCAAATGACACGAAAATATCGCACTAAAAATCGAAAAAAATCGTAAAAGTACGATATTCATGAGAAATATTTCTTCGATTGTACCCAAAAACAATACACCTTTAAGTTTAGAGATTTCGAAGGTACCCTACAATTTTCATCAAGATCGCTTATGCCGTTTGCCCGGAATCCTGCTAACAAACAGACAAAAATACAAAAAACAAAAAAAAAAAAAAAAAAAAACATTGGAGCTAAATTTTGGGGGGGGGTCAGTGAAATTGAAGTCTTCGCTTCGCTCATCCAATTAATTAAAGCTAAATTGCCGGTAAAATTTATATCATAGATATTTTGTAAAATATTTACATTCTACACAATTTGTCACTTATCACGTACTATCATTTGATAACGTATTTTATCGCAATTTCCCTCTCACTTGTCATAAATATATTACTGGCCTAACTATGAAAATCTCAAGCTTCTAGCTTGAATGAAAACTGCAAACGTTGTGTAGTTGAGAATTAAGTGTGCTTAAGGATATTAAGCTTCGCTTAAGGTTTGACTTACTTTATAATGAGCTCAGTCAGCTGATTGAACTTACACCTTTAAATCGTAATAGCAAGATATAAATATATTTATGATTAAATTATTTCGAGTTTCCAAGTAATAAATAGTTTATTAGTTGGTTGAAACGTTGGCAAATAAATCACAGCTGTAATTTTTTGTGGGGATTGCCATTTTAATGTGTAAAGATAGTTTAATTTTAAACAGCTTAAAACTAGGAAAACGCTAAAGCCCCCGCGCGTTGATGGATGAGCTTTTTAAAATTTTTAGTTTGCATGGGATATCTTTACTTTTGCAAGTTCTTTGTTTGCTGCATACGCATTGTAGCTGATTGTTGTCAAGTTTCTTTTGTTACCTGTCAATTGGTATTATTTACTGTAAAAAACTTATATTAAAAGCTTATTTCTATAGATTCTGGCTAACTATTTAAACTTTTTCTTTAAAAGGTACTACATCACCATAACCTTAATGTCCATGTATAATATGAACGTTGTAGCCCCACCCGTTTGGTCAGAATTGGCCCAAATGGCACGAAAATATCGCACTAAAAAATCGAAAAAAATCGTAAAAGTACGATATTCATGAGAAATATTTCTTCGATTGTACCCAAAAACAATACACCTCTAAGTTCAGAGATTTCGAAGGTCCTGTCAAATTTTCATCAAGATCGGATATGCCGTTTGCCTGGTAGAGAGTTAACAAACAGACAAAAAAACAAACAAAAAAAACAAAAAAACAAACAAACAAAAAAAAAACACCCGAGCTAAATTTTTTGGGGGTCAGTGAAATTGAAGTCTTCGCTTCGCTCATCCAACAACTTTACAAAAATTACTACTTGAAATTAAACGAAGTTGAAAAAAATTAGCTGGACTAAAAAAACTTGCTTGCTCCCCTTAAAATTAATCACTTATTTCTCTAATACGAATAATAATTATGCTTAATTGTTAAAATAAATTAAAACCGCTCGATCGTGTAGCGCGGAGCGTGACGTTATTGAGTGTCTCGCTTCAGTGGCGAGTGCGTTCAAGAACCGTGACGCCTCCTGCGCTCGGGCGAAAGTGAAATGTAATGGCGGCGGTAGAAAGTGAAATGTAACGGTGGCGGTGGAAGGGGGCGTGGCCACAACCGCAGACAGCCTCTTATAAGAAACCGAGCCCGGAATAGCTTTCATTCGTGTGGCCGTATCGTTACGCTATAGAAATTATTATAATAATAGGGAGACAATGTTTTAATATAATAAAATAAAAAGAATTTCCTTGATCGAAAGTCGCAAATATTTCGACAATTTATTGTATTAATAAATAGTTACTGAAAATAAAAACGAACAAATAAAAAACTAATATTGAAAAATAAAATAGATCTGTGAAAATAGACAATCTATCGATTTCGTTGCTCAAAAGTCACACGATGGATGCAGTACTACTAGATCTAGCAAAGTGCAAGCAGAGAATACTGACTATAGCACTAGCCGTCATTGGTACAAGCTTTGACCTATGAGTATGGAACCTTTATACTAAATGGTACAACTAATTGACTAGGTACAATCTTCATAACTTCAACGGCTGATTAAAATATATTTAATAACAAGGTTTAATTTAAATTTGCCATCCGGTGGCCAACGCGTTACTTTTATAAGAAGAACAGTATTATTTATAAACATAAGTCACAAAATATTGATAGCAGTATCTTTATAATATAAAATATTGTATTTTGTGACTACATTCTTACGTATTTATAAAACTTCTGTTTGCTGCCAAGTCATTGAATACTTTAATCTATTATTGGTATCCTCTCTTTCTACTATAACCCATTCGCCTGGGGAACACACAACTTTCTTTCTGCTATTTTCTTTATATTATGTTGGGAGTCCCACTTTCGATGGGATAATGGTATCAAGTTACACAAAATAACACGTTATTTTCGTTTTATAGAAATCAGTCCAGAAATGAAAAAAATAATCCCAGCGGGGTATCGAACCCCGGTCGCCCGATTGCCGGTCGAGTGCTTTACCCCTAAGCTACCGGGACGGTTAACTTCATAACATCTGGATTGTTGGTGCATTGTAGATCTGAATAGATTGGAACAGTACTGCAACGATTCTGCTGCCTTTGAACTGACCATCTAAACTCGATTTATAATGTCGTTACCTAACACATTGTATGAGCGAGGGTTTATTTCTTGGTTTTCACATTTAAGTGGTTAATGCTTCTTCATTATCGAATGTAAACTTTATGTTACACAGATCTTTGATCAAATTAATAAAGCCAACATTGAATTTTTAAAACTCGACATGTAAAGTCTCTGTCTCTGGCAGTTTAGTGTTCAGGCGTCACACGTAAAATATGAGTTTTTCAAACGCAAGCATCAACAACGCAAGACATATTCCTACACCGCCAAACGTAAGAATGGGAGTAACAGTATCAATGCTTGCATACACGAATTTATTTTCCATTAAAGGAATGATTTTTGGTACCGGTAATGTATCTTTCTTCAACTTATTCAAGATTCCACTGCTCATCAATTTTAGAATTTGAGTATTGAAGATCCCAATATAAGGGCTTCCTTTCGGAAAAGCAAATCCAAGATGCCTTTTCGTGTAATAATTTGGTAGAGTTACTACTGTGCAATTTAAGACCATGTTGTTTCGAGTATATTCACTAATTATAAACACATATCTTCTACTACAAACTCTTTGAAATGCTATCTTCAAATTCGCAGGAGTGTTTTCCGAATCTGGGGCGACATGTCTTTCGTAAACTTGTCTGAGTTCTTTTTGATTGTTTTCTCTGGCGTTTCTGAATTCAGAATGTACCCAGCTAGTTTTGGTCATACCTAAAGAGTAACTTCCATCATCCAACAAACCCTTCAAAGAGGTAAATGGGAGAGTGGGTGAATAGTTTGTGAGACTGGATACCAAGAAGCACGAATAGCTGCTAATAACAACAATGCCAATTAAATTGACCACAATTATAACGATACGTTTCGAGAAGTACTGACATAGTTGGTGAGTAGCTTGTTGGCAGAAAATTGTGCTGAACACATTGAAGACGGTGTCTCCGAAATATTGGCGTCCATCCACTTTGTAAACCAATGCTGAGACTACAGATGCAGAGAGAGCACTCACAAGAAACGCCGACCACAAGGGGAGGCTGAAGGGAGAGGCCAAACTGCTAAGAGAAACATCACGACTGGGCTGTCGGATGTACATCCGTATGTGTTGGACATAGAGTGGACTGGCGAAGGCAACATGATCGAAACGTTCTGGTGTCAATGTCAGAGTAGTTCCACTCATATTGACTTGATTGCCGAGTATGAAACCCATTATACCGTCCCATGTACCGTTCGCTGTCAGAATTCCAAAAGAGTCGCCTTGTGGCACTTTGTGGTTACTCTTGAAGTTCAATTGCTCTTGAAAGATTTTCCAAACGATACCTTCAAATCCGCTCAAAACAGTTTGGTTATAGATGTTTTCTTTCACTATTGACATGGGCGTCCATTCCATCGCGGCTGTATGGAATACAATGCCATTAAGACTGCATCTTTTCTTATAAAAACTTTGTTTTTTATAAATGAAACTGTTTTCGTAACTCCAGGAACCTAACGGAGACTTCTGAAGAGGGGTATGTTCAGCAACTCGATATACTTCGGTCAAGCCGATGCGCCCATCTGTGTCCAGTGGGGCTGCTTCGATAAACTCACAATCAAACGGAATGTTCACATTGAGGAAATACTCATCAAGATTTATGGAATCCTTAAGAAAAAGTAACCATATTCTTCCTGAAAGTTTATTTTTGTTGGATAACATTCTAAGTCGTTCTTGAGCGTCGGTTTCATCAATGATTGCGTACATGGGTTTGTTGCAGGATGTTAGAAGGCGGTGGTCGCTGTCAACAACGGTCGTTACACCAATCACGGCCGACAAGAAGCCGTGATCAGACAAACGTTTCTGAGTTTGTAAAATGTTATAATTTATGTATCCATCACCTGACTCAATAAAATGAACACAATCTGAATTATAATAGTCTTGAACACTTACAATAACATTCAAGTATATGTCGACGATATTTTGACCGAAAACAGGGTAGCAAAATGGTAAGCAAAACGTGATAAAAACGTAACTTATAACAACTGCTGTAGTACCCATCTTTCTTGGGCAGAATGCACTTAAGCACTATGTAATTTTATATAACATAGATATAATTCACTTGAGTTGTATTGTGTGAAAACGTTTCCACAAAGATTAAAATCTTAATAATTGATATAACTGTTTGCTTTGACATTGTGTTTTCATATTGTCGTACAAATTAATATATAAATTACATGGTAAAATATTTATCAACCGTCACCGTCGTGTCGACATTGATGTGCAGAAAAACATAACTTCAATCTGTAAAAAAACAAAAAATATACACATTCGTTGACTTTAAATCAATGACTTGAAAAAAATCAACCTGACACAGTGTAAAAATGTTGTTACCTGTACACAGTTAGACATTTCTCAGAGAAATCGTCAATAACATGGAATGTAATTTTAATAGTTACTAATTACTAATTATACTATTAACTTATTATGTTGTAGGAGCAAATTATTGATTTTGACTTAATATTTTGATTTCTGTCAAACTTGATATCTTTTATTTATACTATACCCTATTAGGCACACCATACTCATTTTATTTTTTGATTCAAAAGAAATATTTCCCCAAAAGCTTTTATAAATCTATGTTATAATATTGTAATTGGTTTATAGGTGTTGCGATCTTGTGGTTTGCAATGGGCGCGCGCAGGCCACTAACCAATTAGATGTTGGTTGGGGGGTGCACGTTAGAGGATATTAGACTGTTATTTTGGGAGAATGTGAAGTAAGACTATAAATATGGAAATTCTAGGGAAACCGAGCTGAGAAATAAACTTAATCACCGACTTTGCTGCTGGCTGGGCGAAGTGTCAGAGCGGCGAGAATGTGAGACCACTCAGCCTGGCGTAGAGGCAATGAAGTCGTTGGTGTCGAAGGCGTACAATGGTGTTGAAGTACCAGTAGTTTATAAATAATATATAGTAGTTCTATAAATAATATATTTATGTATACAATATGCACTTGAATGATTATTAAAATATAACTAGCGAAGTACCAGCTTACTGTAACGTGTGCTGCAGGGGAGAGTGTGTTCTCGACGAGAGAGTGCCCGAGAATGTTTTAATATTGATTAACATTACTTTGACTTGATCGCCTGGTTTGTTGGTGCGTAGGCGAGGTTGCGACCTAGCGTTGGGCAAGAAAGTCAAAAAAACTGCCCTGGTTAGTGGAGCGAGAGGGTATAGTGGACTGTATTTTTGAGGGGGAATCAAGGAAATGCAGGCTGGATATAACCCGAAGAAGATGCCGTGAACAGAGCTAATATCACGTACCTGGTTGGCCGGACTGGTTGGCAACCGTTGCGACGTGGCGGGCAGTGGGCAGCAGCAGGCAGAGGGCAGTAGAGCAGCGTGTATTGATGCACTAGTTAAAACTTACACTAAAACTTGCGAGAGAGGTTTGTTGTTATAATTTTTTTTTTAAACACCTGAGTTTGCCCCCAGAGAGAGGGGCGAGAGCGTTGAGAAAACACCCGTTGAGAGTGCACACGTATTGTACGTCGCGCATGGCGAGGGTATTGCACTTGGACCGCTCTAGCAGTGTCTGAGAGCTGACAAAGTCTTGTCAGCAATCGCTCGCTGTGATAGTAGGTAGTCACGACATCCAGGTGGGAATTGTGAATTAGAGGGAAAATGAGGGGGCTATTCAAACAGTGCGTGAACATACCGGCCACCAAAATGAAGAAACATTTTCGTGTCTAATCTGACGTAGAACAGAGAGAAGAAACAAAGAAAAGAGCAAATGAAAGTTCTAGAATTGCTATGAAAACAAAATGTAAGAAAACTGTACAAGAGAGTTACTGTGAAATTATGCAACAGGGGAATCTAACATTTTAGGCTGCAGAGGTTTTGCACGGAACTTGTGGCAAGTGAAAACCTATGGATGCGCTGTCTGAGTAGACCACGGAGAGATATGATCCACTAGCGGTTATGTATATGTTATGAGGGCGCCATATGAATCATCACTCGATATTTAGATATAAGATTAACAATACTTATTAGAAATAGATACAACACACACATAAACAAAAACTTGTAGAAATACAGCCAAACCTTACACACTCAAAAGGAATGAGATCTCAAAAAAGGGCCAAGCTCATCTACCTTCCACATAAACGTACACTTACAGTGTCCCATAACAGCATCCTCGAAAAGCTTGGCAAAAAAGAATTTGCGATTATTAATTTAACGTAATAGTTTATCCAAGTTCTTTTTTTCTAATTAATTTAAACGTAATAACATGCAAATTCTATTTTGCCAAGCTTTTCGAGGATGCTGTTATGGGACACTGTACGTTTTATGTGGAAGGGTAGATGAGCTTGGCCCTTTTTTTTTAGACTCTCATTCCTTTGAGTGTGTAAGGTTGGCTGTATTTCTACAGTTTTTGTTATGTGTGTGATCTCATTACTTTTTCAAGTTCCATTACAAAATTATTTGCTAAAATATAATATTTTTATCAAAGTTGATTTAAATTCTATGGTATTAGCAGTAACAATATAGGATGTAAAATATCTAGACCCGGATTCATGTACATCCTGGGTATAGGTGGTATAACCATGGTATAACGACGGTATAAGGACTGGACCCCAATTCTTGAGTTCGTGGGAGATGAGTTTAAAACGCAATTTGAAAACGAAGTCGTTTTCGTTTTCGAAGGAATTGGTATTCTTGAACGGTATCGTGGAAAACGTCATGGGTTGTGAGTTGAAAGAATTGATATTAATTAAACCCCTATAGTAGGCTAGATTAGCAGTCTCCTATACCTCCGCACAGGCGCGAGCGTAGCAAATTGAAGACTCAACCGGCCCATTTCCCAAAATGGCGATTTGGTGTTTAATTTATGCTTTTTAATGCAATAAGTATTTTACTGGATTGTTTGATATGGTTTTAGCTTGTACAGCATGGTATTAAACAAAAGAAACAATACGAAGTGATTGCATAAGGGAATTTTGTAATCATTTGGTGTTAAAGGCTAGTATGCTTACCTGTCAACCTGGCGGCAATCTTGAGAACTATTTGGCCACAAATCGCTCCCATTTGATTAACATGTAAACTGTCATTTTAAGATGGCTTCTAATTGTACCGGAAGTGGACCACCGACTGCTGGTCTAGCCAATTATATAGGATGTCTATGGTTGAAAGAGTATCACGAAATCCAAACACTTTAAAAAGATTTGCGTATAGCAAAGAGCTCGAAAAAGTTCTATATTTATTCTAGATGGCAGTACCTTCATAAACGCGGGCCAATCGAAAGACAAGTTGTATGAAATGATTTGATTGTTGCAATTATGTAAACAAACAGTTGAGCAAGTTCATATCAGAACAATGTTGTGCTGGCATAGGGTTGGCTAGGCTTGTCAAACATGTAATGTAAGTATGAATTTTACTAGTCCTATAGCCAAATGGAACTTTAGACCTACACTTTTGCATTATAAATAATTTTCCACATCTGGGCCTAGGCCAGGGACGGTTTCTGATTTGTTTTATGAGAGTATAATGACACCTTTTCTCGTTCCACACAAAGAAGAAAAATTTTAAATGTCCGCTATTTGTTTACGTATCGCACTTTCCCGCCTAACTCTGCTTATACCGTCAACAAGTGTCAAGTAACTATGGTTACTTGTTGATTGTATGCCAAGTGTTTAAGGCTTATTTTAAAACCTTTATTTGGAAGCCTTCCAACAAACTTTTTCAACTTTTTTTTTCAAAAGAGACTATATTTCTATAACCTTAATGTCCATGTAAAATATGAACATTGTAGTCCCACCCGTCTGGTCAGAATCGCGGGCCGACGTATTAGATGTTAGCAGTAGCAGTAGTAGGCAGTAGTAGGCAGTAGCAGTAGCTAACATCCTTAAAGTGATTTTGAGCATGTTTCAAGCCATTTTTTCACCAAGAAGGAATAATCGTACCCCAATAAAATTTGGCATGTGTTGTCAGGTACCTAAATCCCCTCGATTGTGATAGTTTTCAAGTTCACATCACGTTACATGACGGCTGGGTAACACCTCGAAATCACCCCAACTCTAATAAAACTTGGCTGTCGGGATACGCCGTGTCGATTGTCATTATTCAAATGCTGACGTTTCGAACTGATTGCACAGCTCATCTTCAGAGATGTGAAGAGGAAATCACTGGGCAGAACCTACTCGATCCAGCTCGACCCAGTGAATGAATGAAGATGAGCTGTGCAATCAGTTCGAAACGTCAGCATTTGAATAATGACAATCGACACGGCGTATCCCGACAGCCAAGTTTTATTATTGACTCGGGCCGTGAAAGCCTACGACAAGTTTTCACCCCAACTCTGCTTGGTGTATAAGGTGCTTGAGTGTGTAGCGCACCGCGGCTTGGCTGCGGCGCCCTAACGGGCACCTAGATTACAATCACTAGGATGCTAGGCTACATGACATCGCTCCTTGCTAGTCAAGACGGGGAAGACAGCAACTACTAACCCACCGCCCCTCAGATCCCACGACACAGAGCTCCACTACACTGCAGTGCTCTAGGCGGGTAGTTCAAATGTTCATACATCACACCCCTCCCTTCTGGGATTTTTTTTACAAGTATGATTTGAATTTAATTTATCAATTAGCGTTTTTAAAGATACATGATTTAATCAGTAACAAAGTCTTTCAGATAGGCAGGTCTAGCACGAGGACGTGAGGATACCCTTTGCTGGGGAGAATGACATGGAGTGGCAGAGGTTTCATTAGCCCTTCCTACTAGGGATGGTTCTGAAGGAGAATCAGGTTGGTTCACTGCCTCTTCATAGTCTTCTGTCGACCGCGAGTCTCGCCCCCTCATTTGGTCTAGGTGTCGTTTCCAGGTCCGTCCATCATCTAGTTGCGTTTTGAATGTTCGTAGGCCGCCGACGTTAGTGACAGTTGCTGGCATCCACTTGTTTCCATCGGCATAGTTCCGCACGAACACTGCTGCACCTTCTTCAAAAGTTCGCTCAGGTAGCTTCTGGCGTTCCCCTTCTTCCTCCTGACGTTGGCGCATCTTCTTGCTCAAGTCTGGTTTCAAAAGATCCAAGGCTGTCCGGATACGCCGACCCATTAGAAGTTCAGCAGGACTCTTGTTGGTCACCGTGCTCGGAGTGTTATGTTGATGTAGCAAGAATCTTGAGACCATGACTTGAATGTTCCCTTTGTTCATCTTCTTGAGGGCTTCCTTCACCATCTGAACAGTTCTTTCAGCTTGTCCATTTGATGCAGGATGGAATGGTGGTACGGCAACATGCGTAATACCATTACTTCTTAGAAATTCCTTCATTTCAGCCGAGACAAACGCCGTTCCATTATCGGAAACCAATTTGTCTGGTAGCCCGTGCGTTGCGAAGATTCTTCGTAGATGATTTATTACTGCTAATGATGTTAAGTTTTTCATTATAACAACTTCTGTCCACTTGTCAGTGTTCTTGACGCAAATGCAATTGGTTTTCCTTGATCTTGATTGTTGACATGAGACAAGACTGCTCCGATTCCCACCGGAGATGCATCACATGTTAGCTCGATTGGCTTGTCTTCATCATAATGAGTTAATACATCAGCTGATTGTAATCTCTTTTTAGCTTCTAGGAAAGCGTTTTCCTCTTGTTCTGCCCACTTCCAAGAGCTGGCATCGTCTAGCAGTCTGTGAAGTGGTTCCAGAAGACATGCTCGGTTCTTCACGAACTTGTTGTAGAAGTTGTATAACCCGAGGAACGCTCAAAGTTCTGACTTGTTAGTTGGGTTCGGTGCTTGTACGATAGCATTCACCTTGTCTTGTGTTGGCCTAACCCCAGTGCTGTCAATTAGAAACCCAAGAAATTTTACTTGTTCTAGGTCAAATTGGCATTTTGATCTTTGCAAGCGCAGCCCCTTAGAGTCAATCCGCTTCAAGACTTCCCTCAACCGCTCGTCGTGTTCTTCTTGCGTTTTCCCCGATACCAGGATATCGTCGAGAAATACCGCCACACCTGGTATGCCTGCTAACAATTTGTCAATATCGCGGTGAAAAATCGCAGGTGCGCTCGATACCCCGTACGGTAACCTCTTCATTTTAAATAACCCCTTTAAGGTGTTGATTGTAAGTACAAGGCCTGCTGTCTCGTTTACAGACATTTGTTGATATGCTTGTGCAAGGTCCAGCTTGGAGAACTTCACACCACCGGCAATCGTAGCCAGGATATTGCTCGTTGTGGGCAATGGATAAATGTCTGTTACTAGTGCTGGATTTACTGTGCTTCGGTAGTCACAACAAATCCTTAAAGTTTTGTCTTTTTTCAAAACTGCCACAATCGGTGATGCCCATTCCGAATGGATCACCGGTTCTATAACCCCGATTTCAGTCAACCTGTCCAGTTCCTTATTAACCTTGTTTTGCAGTGGAAAAGGTACTGGTCGTGCTCGTAAGAATTTAGGCGTAGTATTTTCCTTCAATGGTACAGCGATTTCGGGACCAGTGTAGGAGCCTAGTTCGTCGTTGAACACGGAGCTGAATTCTTCTTCCCATTTAGGTCTAGGCCTCTGTGAGTCAACTTTGTTTATGCCACTGATGGAGATTCCCAGGGCATTAAACCAGTTGCGGCCTATGAGACTGCTTCCCGCCCCTTTTACAACCACCAGTGGTAATTTATGACTTTTCCCTTGATGCACTACATCTATTATGGCTTCACCAACCACCGACAGCATTTCTTGTGACCATGTTTTTAGTCCTATGCCTGTCTGTTTAATGCTTGGTGTAGGCATAACTGACTGTGACAATAACTGGTTAAAAGTTATGTCATTGATTATTGAACATGCAGATCCAGGACCAGAGTCTACTTCCATTGTATGCATGCAACCATTTAATTTTAGTGCTAGGCTTGGCTTGTCTATAGATGATGTTACCTTAAAACATTGGCCTACCTGGTTGATTTCGTACAGCTGTTCTGACTGTTGTAGTTCAATTGCATGTGTACTTTGAATCCCCTTCCCTGCGTTTTGTTTGGAAGTCTTGCCGACTTGGTTTTTGTTTTTCTTTGACTGTTTGTCTTGATTCTGTTTTTTTAAACAAACTCGCTCAAGGTGTCCCACCCTTTTGCAAAAATGACAAGTTTCGTTAGCAAACTTGCATGATTGTCCTTGATGATCATAACCGCACCGATAGCACGTTCCCTTCTGTGGTACCTTGTTGTGATGGACATCCTTGCCCTTCTTGTATGAAAGGGTGTTGATCTCCTTACTAACTCCATTGTTGGCTGGAGCTCTCATTGCCGTCATGTTGTTGTCTGCTGCCTCCGCTGCTACAGCCATTTGTAGGGCTTTTTCAAATGTTATATCACTCATTTCCAATAGCCTACGTTGTAAGGCTTCGTTGCAAATGCCTACAACTAACTGATCTCGTAGTCTAGTGTTCAAATCTGCTGTAAAGTTACAGTTTTCTGTTAGTTTTCTGAGTTCTGACACATACTGCGCGATTGTTTCCCCTCTCTTCTGGGTTCTGCGATGGAAGTTAAATCTCATCACTATTTCGGAGGGTTTTGGGTGAAGATGGTTCTTTATTGCCGTCGATAATAGTGCCAATGTCAATTCGTTAGGCCTTCTAGGCGCCACGACCGACCTGATTAGTGTATAGGCGCGTTGTCCTACAACACTCAGAAGCACTGCCAGCTTCCTGGACTCTTCTTCAATGTTGTTGGCAATGTAGTAGAATTCCACCCTCTCCATATATTCCTCCCAGTTGTCGATTTCTGGGTTGAATTCGTCGATTTTCCCGACGGACGCCATGCTTGGCGCGTTTTTGCCTAGCCTAGGCCTACTGTTTGCGTTGGCCTAGGGCCTTCAGATTTCCGAGATGGTACTTACTTTGCATATCCCATCCTCGTCGCCAGTGTTATGTATATGTTATGAGGGCGCCATATGAATCATCACTCGATATTTAGATATAAGATTAACAGTACTTTATTAGAAATAGATACAATTACAATCACTAGGATGCTAGGCTACATGACATCGCTCCTTCTAGTCAAGACGGGGAAGACAGCAACTACTAACCCACCGCCCCTCAGATCCCACGACACAGAGCTCCACTACACTGCAGTGCTCTAGGCGGGTAGTTCAAATGTTCATACATCACACTAGCGTTCTTGGATCAGCGCTTGAACTGTGCGAGGTCCGGAGTGGAGTGAAATCTTGTGAAACGAGTCACAGATCACAGCTGAGAGATATAGGCCTGCTTAGGGAGAAGAATCGGAGAACGTGATTCTTCTGGCCGCAGAGAGTGGCGGTGCCTTCCGGCCACCATGAGGAGCCGTACTGCGTCAATGACAGGATTCAAAGACGCGAGACTAGAAGATCCAGCTTGAATGCGGGACAATCTGCGAAATTCATCCGCGTAGTGGTGCTGTTGAGTGATTCGGATCAACAGGTTGAGCGCGTCTTGCAACTCATACGGTTGCAGAGGTCCTGAGGGAGGTGGGGCGCGATTGTATTTGGCCAACAGGAGTCCAGTTAACCTTATGACTTGGACAAATACACGTTGAGCGCGGAGCAGTGTCGAGAACTTCTCCAGACATGTGAGTAGAGGATCTACTGCGGCGTTCGTGACGAGAGTGGTGACTTAAGTCTTGACTTCAGGCAGATCGAGCTGAGCGTTTGGGGTGAGGCCAGAGCGGGGCCACGTTTCTGCTGGTGAACGCAGGAACGGAAATCCAGCCAACCACAGAGGGTGAGTCATCAGTTCAGATGGTAGTAGACCACGAGACGCGCAGTCTACAGGATTTTCTTCTGAGGTGACGTGAGGCCAGTCGGTGGTGCTTGAGGTCTCCAGAACTTCAACCACACGGTTTGCTACAAAAGATCGGCTTGCAGCTTCGGCCCACTGAGAAGGTTGTGGTTGAGAGATACGCCATTCATGTCTTGATATGAAGCGTTGAAAACGATGTGGAGCTTCGTGCTCGAACTTATTAGTTTGTGCACACAGTGGTGAGGAATCACGTTATCTGCAGGTTGGGATGCAGGATGCATGTGCTGAGCGGTAATATTCCTTCATAAAGAGCTGATATGCGTCATTCTGCTCGGGGGTGCGCTTGAGGCGTCTCTCTAGGCTCAAATAACTTCGAAGAGCAGCGGAGCGGTTGGAGCAGAGAGGTGAAATTGATGGTTTGAATGGAAGCGAGAGATTAGCGTCCATTATCGTCGCGCGCATGGGAAGACACAAAGTGTTCTTCACATAACTGATCTTCGGGATCCTTGTGTTGAGGGGGCGAGACCTCTTCAGACTACCAAAATAGGCAGAGAATAATATGATCTCGAGGAAGTCGTGAGCAACGATAGCGGTGAGTGAAAGTCACCTTCAGATATTTGAACAGGTCCCATTATCACCCAGCCAAAGCCAGTATTCAGAGCAGTCAACTAATGTTGGTGACTTTCGCAAAGAATTCATTCGAAACAACTCGAGTGGCACGAGACAAATGATCTTACATCGCTCTCGGCGCCGTATTGGATCGCTTTATGAATTTTCATTTATAACGTCTCATTCAGACATTTTCAGGATTCAAAAGCGAGCAAATGGGGCCAAAGTCAAGGCTTATCCAAAAACCTCCTTTAAACCCAACTTCATGCAACAATATTGAACATTTACAGTTGATACATTTATGAAAACTGACCTCTGAAGAAAATGATTAAAAACAAACCAAAACCAAACGAAACGCACCATCACATGACTTTCACCACTCATGAACTAGGACAATCACACTGCAAAACGAAAATAGGACTGAACACCTTAACTCGGACTACAACAAATAATAATAATTATTATTTTTCGTGTGAGACCTGCCCAGGGTGCATTTCATGCCCCTCTTCAGGTGTCTAACTAGGTATGTTGCTGATAGGACGATTGTGAAGGGATGTCAATTTAAATAAACGACTGAGGAACACCTCGGGAAAAAAACTTAAGTTGGATTACCGGTATTGACGGGATTTGAATCCGGCACGTCGCGCTTAACGCTCGAGCCAACATTGTTAAAATTTTACAATACTCTTCCAGCAAACATAATTACATCGAAATACCTAAACACGTTGAGAAAACGGCTACAGGAAACTTCTTTATAAACTATTTCCATAGATTAAATGAATTCTTAGACAAAAAAAGTACAGCTGTGAAACACCTTTTGATTTACTATATTACCTTCTATAATATTATTTTCTCTTAATATTTTCATTAATTTGTCTGATTAAATTGTAATCATTGTTATTTTTATACGTTATTTTAAGTTTTGAGTTTGATAGTCACATGACCAATACAGGTCATATTATCTGTCACCTGATACACATAATATAATGTTACTTATATTGTATTAATGGCTCATTAAACTAAATTAATACATTGCGCAACGTTAGGTTTTAGCTATTCAGAGGTAGCTAATGCGTAACGTGTTGAGGGTATAAAAAATCCGAATGAGCTAAAAATAATAGATTTCGAAGTCTTCGTCGGTCGTAGTTCAAAGTGGAACTGACCATAGCTACAGAAATCCACAATCTTTTTTCTTTTACGAGGTGCCCCGACATGTCTTAAAAGCGGGCGTAGACAGCACAGCTTTCTTTATATTGCATCCGGTAAAGAAAACTCTTTGCACGCGGCTGTATGCCAAGTGTGCAATAGTTTTATAGTTTAAAGGAATTATGAAGATTAATTGAGGTTAAAAACCTGCAAATAATTATTGCGGGAGCACTTACAAAACTATTTATAGACAAAACAAATTACAACAAAGACAAACTAACAAAACAAAAGTGAATACAAAGTTAATTATTGTAAATTGTCGCATTTTGACAAATCTTCATCCACGCCTACAACAAATCAATACCTATACTATCTGTACTAGGAACCTATTTATTAATCACAATTATAATGTAAGTTTAAATCTTAATATTTTACAAGTATAAGTTTGAAATACTAACATTTCATTTTTTTGGGGTGTTTAAAATTCATTGATGGAAAGTTGATACCAACACTTTGAATTTATCGTATAAAACACATTGATATGCAACAACAGTTCTGATTCGGTCATAATTTCGTATTTAATGACCTTGACAAGTATATTGATTGATCATAACGTTTTCTATAATATTTGATGAATGCTAAGTGTATGAACGTTGAGTGTTAACACCTAATATGTAATAATCATTCAATTCATATTTAAGCAAACACTGGAATTATGGCTGTGTAGTGTCTGTAGTCCAGCTGGGTAATAATGTACTCAAATGAATTCCTATACCATAATCCTGATATGTTTGCTAGAGACTTGATACCTGTTAACAACACTAATAAATAACACTCGGTTTAGATGTAAATGCATAATGATGACAATAATAATGTATTGATAAATAAAATCAATTACACAAGTCTATCAGTGGACATGAAGATATAACAACAATCCTACAATATGTATTTACCTCTTTTGTTTTCTTCTGTAGTCTGCGCACTATCGTAATCATCTTGTTGTCTTTAGTTTTAGTTAGAGTAGTTTCTTAATGAAAACGTCGACAAAAGGAGATAATTTCAAGTCATTGAGTTTAACAATCCCATTTTCTTCTTGAAAAATGATGATACAGCAATTCAAGGGCGAAGATAAAAGATGCGATAATGATTCCCGCAGCTGCGAGAGATAAAATTGGAAAAACTGTGTCCAAAGTAACAGATTCAATTTCTCGATCTATTGTTGGGAAAACTTCGTAAATGGCATCTTTGTAAAGTTTCTTTGATGTGCCTCCACTCCATAGTTTCAGGAGTTTGCTATCAAACAGCCGGACATATGGACTGCCTTTAGGGAAAACAAAACCTACATTCTTCTTTGCAAAGACTTTCGGTAAACTTACAATAACACAGCCCACATCAAGAAAGTGATTTGTTTCATCCCCAACTATATACGCATATCTTTCCTGCATACTCTTTGAAAACCTTCTTGGTTAGTGAGCCCGGTATTTTTAGGATCTGGGGCTACATGTCTTTCATAGAGCTGCTTTAGCTCTGCTTGTGATTCTTGGGCGTTCTTGAATTCAGTGAATATCCAGCCTGTTTTTAACATTCCCAAAGAATAAGTCCCGTCATCAAGCAACCCTTCTACATTTGTAAATGGCATTTTCGGTACAAACTTTGTAAGAATTGACATAAAAAAGCATAAATAACTGCTTAAAACAAAAATTGCCAACATATAACTAAGAAATATGACCATTCGCTTTGAGTGAGAAGGTGTAGGTCCGACTGATCCTTGTTGGCAGAACATGGCGACAAAGACGTAAAAAATGCTGTGTCTTTTAGACTCTCGCCGTCCATTTTGTAGAACAGTGCTAAAATGGCGGACAAACCGACATCGCTGACGCAGAACGCCAACCACAGATGAAGACTGAAGGGTAAAAACAATCTCTTAACAGAAACATCTCTACGAGGCAGACGAATGTAAACACAGAATTTTTCGTTGAAATGATACTTAGTGAATGCAACATGTTTTACACGTTCGGATGTCATTATTATATAAACGGCTGACATGTTTGATTCATTACGGATAATCTCACCCATGATTCCGTCCCAACTTCCATTTTTTATCATCGTTCCCCACGCCCTATCTTTTGGTATTTTAAAATCAGTTTCAAAGTTCAAGTGTCTCTCCAAGATATCCCAAACAATACCAGAAAATCCTTCAAGCACAGTCTTATTTGATTCGTTTTTTCCAATGCGTGAGAGATGTAGCCAATTATTAATGTTTGCCGTAAATACAGACCCATTAAGATTACTTCTTCTGTCAAAGAAACCCAAGGTTAGTAATTGAAGATCTTCTTGTGATTTCAATGAACCAAAATGAACTTTAACTTTCTGAATAGGAAATTGTTCAGCTACTCGATAGACTTCGGTCAAGCCAATGCGCCCGTCTGTGTCCAGTGGGGCTGCTACGATAAACTCACAATCCAACGGAATGTCGATGTTGCTAAAATACTCTTCCAGATTTATGGAATCCTTAAGAAAAAGTAACCATTTATTTCCTGACATTTTCTTCAATTTCGATAACATTTTAAATCGTTCTCTGACTTCCTTTGCGTCAAAGATTGCGTACATGGGTTTGTCGCACGATGTAAGAAGTTTGTTGTTCAATAACGGACGTCGTGTTTATCACGGCCGATGAAATGTCGTGATCAGACAAATATCTCTGAGTTTTCACAATACGACAATTTAAATACTTTTCACTCGACACACCGAAATACACGCAATCTGGCTTCAAGTATCTTTTAACACTCACAATAACTTTCGTGTATTCGTCTGGGATACCGTGAGTATACGAGATTCTTGTGCTGATCAGCATACAAATGATAAAGCTTTAAGGACTGGATTCCTAGACGCCATTTATTCGTGTAACCGTGCTAAATATTGGACAGTGAATGTGCGATATAAAACAACTAGCACCAGCTCACGCAAACTTATAACATACTATCATCAGATTATTCTTCCCACAAACCTGTTAAACTTCCATTAATAGTCACTCTAAATAATGACAACTCATGAATTATTCATAAGATTTTAGATAAATGTTTATTTATGTTGTTATGGTTGTAATATTTACAATCAAACCTGTATCTACTGATAACGTGCTGTCTAGACTAGAAAACGCCTCGTGTAGGACTACAGCTGGACAGCATGGTATAATTGGCAACATTATCAAACTAATAGCTCCTGTTATTTCTGCTGCAGTTGCACATCTATTTAACACAAGTATTAGCAAAATGTATTTCCATCTGCATGAAAACACTCTATAATTACCCCTATTTTTTATCAGGTGATCCACAACAGGCCACTTACTACAGACCAATCAGCGTTACCAATATACTCTCAAGAATTTTAGAAAAAATTGTGAACTGCCAACTTCAGGAATATTTAAAGGAAAATGACCTAATTCGGAAAGAGTAGTATGCTATGTACCGGATAGTTCTACAGAAAAGTTACTGAATCACCTAAGTAACGATTGGTTATTGAGCTTAAATAAAATTGTACCGCCAAAGATAGCACTCATAGCGATAGACATAAGTATGGCATTTCATTGTATCAACCATAATATTTTACTAACCAAACTTAGGTCATTCTTTATCTTCTCAAGTGAAGCATTTGAGTGGTTTAAAAGCTTTCTAACCGAAAGGAGTATTAGGACTAACGTGAATGGGATTTTGTCGACGCAGTTACAGTCACTTGTGGAATACCTCAAGGCACAGTAAATGGGCCAACTGCCTTTAATATGTATGCCAATGATTTACCAGATAGTCTAATGTTTATCAAAGCCACACTTTACGCAGATGACTTCTTAGGTGAAGTTGAAGGGGATAACTTTGAGGAGGTTGTATATAAACTTGAAAGTGATTTCACTTTTGCAAAAAAGTGGTATACAAAGAATCTTCTAAAAATCAATACCAACAAGACAAATCTATTATTTTTAGGTAAGGATGGCGAAGGTGTTCCACTCCATGTAAATCTTGGAGGTGTCATTATTGAGCCCAGTCGAACACTGGATCATCTAGGACTGCGTATTGATAAGGAATTATTATTTAATGATCTTGTAAACAAAGTTTTATAGTGTAAAAAAAGGACATATTTTACGAAGGCTACGACCATTTCTAGATCCTTGGGAATGTAAAATATTTTATCTGTTATGTGTGAGACCCACTCTTGAGTACTGACCGGCCATAATAGATTCAGTGAATAAATGGAACAGGAACAAGCTGGAATTGAGTCAAAACAAAGCACTGCATATTTTTAAAGAACATAGAAAACTGAGCGAATTAAGGGCATTTTTTAAAATTCCTACAATCGAATCTCGTTTAAAATTCCTTACCCTTGTTAGGGCATTTGACTTTATCAACTCGAATCCTGATCCAAGATACCCTTCTTTATTGCCTGACAACCCTCGCAGAGCTGGTCTCCGTTCAAGTACAAATAAAAATCTATTCATATCTAGAGTAAACAAAGAGAAGAGTGTAAAGCGTTCCCTTAAATACAGGTTTGCAAACTCGTGGAATAACCTTCCCGCTCCGCTAAAATCATGTAGAAGGAAACATATATTTAAAAAAATCTGCAAAATATTGTTGTCAGTTTTAGAAAATATAGTCCTCCCTCCCTTCTAATATAAATTATAAAGGGCCATAGTGAATTAACTGCAGCAAATAGTTTTATTATGTAAATACTAAATACATACTAAAAACTATACTAATTCAGCTACACATTTAAAATAGTTGTAAGTAGACGTGTACAATCCATGCTTGATCTGTTTTTTTTATTTTATAATTTTAAGTTTAGTTATTATTTACTACAATTCAGAAATTAAAAAAGTCCGCCCCAATCGGGAATCGAACCATGGATCTCCCACATTCCAGGTGAGCGTCTTAACCACTAGACCATCAGGACGGGTACATTTTAAGCTCTGAATTGTAGCTGCATTATACATCTGAATGGATGGAACAGTACTGCAACGAATATTTCATATTCAATCTTGTTTTTGTCTCTTTTATATTAATTTACTTTGTAAGACTCTTTCACTTAATTTATAACTTTAATTATGACATCTTAATTTATTATTATTAGTGATAGTAGGGCATCAAGCATTGTACTTGTTCATCTCATTGTATTGTATTATGTATTTGGCTATGCTTCAATGTAACCCTTAATTAATAAAAAATAAAAATAAAAACTTCGTGTTTGAGTGAGATGGCATAGGTTCGACTGATTCTTGTTGGCAGAACATGACGACAACGACATGGAATTTGAACGCGTTAAGAAATGATGAAAGTGAAAATTTGCAAAAAATAAACTTTTTTTTTTAAAAATGCTCATTTTTTCAATTTTGATATCAATTTGGAATTCAAAATCAGCATTTTCCCCCAAAAGATCAAGGGAAAAAATCTAAATAATCAACAATTCTTTAAAAATCACGAATTTTAGAAACCAAAATTAACATATTATTATTATTATTATTATTATCAATTATTATTATCAATTTTATTATTATTTACAATAGATTATTCACTTTCTCTGCAAAGAGTTATGTACACTGTACTAGTCTAAGTGAATAAAATATCTATTTATCTATTTATTAGCATTATGGTCGACGTAAGGTGTTTAGAAATCCACTATCTTTGTTTCTACTGAGTCAATGATTAGACGAGTGAGCGCAGCGAACGTAGTCTACAACGCTACTCGATCGGGCCTTGGTCGTGATTAATTCTGTTAAATGTTAAATGTTAAATGTTAAATGTCTGTCTGTCTGTCTGTCTGTCTGTCCGGTCCCATACGGCCGAACGGCCAAATAGACTGAGGTGAAATTTTAAACAGACATCCGTGACCAGGTAACTGAGAACTGCTAACAAAATGAGCACAATCCGTTACGATTTAAACCTGCAAGAAATAAAAAACTGAAAAATACGTTGAAATGTATGGAAATTATTTTAACGACAATGGTTTTCATTTTGAAATAATATTTTTTGTTTGTTATTTAGCAAGCTGTGAAATGCCGTGTCCAAGGTTAGTCGAATGTTGGACGTCAAGGTACCCCCAAATTCCGCTCGTAGATTGAGTAAACCTTGCAATATTTTCAAGTATTTCGTACTGGCTTGTTTTCCATGGTATTGTCACAGATGTAGGACTACACTGCGTTATATGCATTTCAAAACATGTTAAATATTTTAATAAATACAATCCAGAAATTACAAAATCTTTCCCGACCATTGAACCCACGTCTCCCACATTTGGGCTATAAGGGCGCTTAAGCCAACTCGACTAGGTAAACGCCAAAGTCGTTGTTAGACGAGTGAGAGAGTCATGTGTTGAGTACGTGGGAATATTTGCATTTAAGTTTGATTATAATATTCGTATAAATGAGTCATAGTATAAATAGTCATAGTTTAGGCCATAATGCTCCACTCTAGCCTATGATAGGCTAGGGAGGCCTAAAAAAGGGGGAAGAAAAGGAATGTTACCGGGTACTCAACACATGGCTCACTCACTCGTCTAACAACGACTATGGCGTTTCCCTAGTAAGTCCGTAATCATGTGTCCACCTTTACATTAAAAAAGTCTTCCTGTAATTATGTTTCAGCAACTTTCATGTTTGTGTGAATTGCTACCAATGCTGCGTCATCCGCAAATAAAAATGGAAAACATTTCCATATTTATTGTACCATACACTAAACATGTTAAATACAAACCGGCTCTAAAATATATCCTTGCGGTACACTTGTTAAGCATGTTCTGACTTCACTGTCACACTCTCCTACTCGCACAATAATTTTTCTATTTGACAAATAATTTTCAAACCATCACAATTTTTCTATAATTTTCAAAAATTGTTTGATCCCCTTTTTTGAATATGGGTCTAACTATTGATTTTTTAAGCTGGTCAGGAACAACGCCTTCTTTTATAGACAACTTAATTAAGTGATCAATTACCGAAGATTTTAAGTCGCATTATTTATTTATACTGCACGTATACAATCATTACCATGTGACTTTTCAAAGTTCACTTCTGCAATTATAGTCGCAACCCTTTCAATGGTTACACGTGGCATGTACATAGATTGCATCTGTGAAGTTTTGTGTAAATTTTTTGAAGTTTTATATTCACAAGAATGGTTTAAATTTTCAACCTTGTTTGTAAAAGAATCACTAATTTTGTTAACAATTTCCTTTTGAGTGTGTTTTTGCTTAGATGGTTATTTACCACCTCATCGACCGAACTTTTCTTCTTAAAAAAAAAAGTCAATGTGGTTTGCCACGTCTCTTTAACATTATTTTGAGTTTGTTTTAATTTGCTCCTTTAGAACATTCGTTTTGCATTAAAAATGAGTCTACCTTACTTTGTTCCTGAATAAACATCATCAGTCTTAATCTTATTTTTGAAGGAAATACATCAGCTTGCTTCCATTTTTTAAATAATGAATCTCACTGGACAATTAATTTTTCAAGGTCATCGAACATCCACGTCTTCCGAATTCTCTTGTTCTTGTTCGTTGGAACTTTCCTAAACGAGGCGTGTCTGTAACATGATTCAAACTTTGTGAATATAACATCGTATAATCTCAGTCACACAACTATCAACATTTAATTAAATCAACCAACTGAACGGAATGCAAGCTATTAAGCAGATGATTTTCATTATATTTTGTGACATCACTTTTAAAAATGTTCATTTTTTAGTGAACTCGCCTCCCCACCAACCTAAAATGAAACTAGTCAAGTAATGGTCTGATATTTTTGTTGTGCATTGCATTTTTCTTGTTCTAGTTTCTACCGCGATGTGAAAACATGTGACGAAGTTTTTTTTTTTTAATGTATTGATAATATAATTTATTATACGTCCGTCTGTGTACATGAAGTTATGACAACAATTCTACAATATGCATTTACCTCAATTGTTTTCTTCTGTAGTCTGTGCACACTCCAATCATAGTATGCTTTAGTTCTAGTTTGAGTAGTTTCTTAATGAAACTTCGACAAAAGGAGATATTTTTAAGTCAGTGCATTTTTCAATCCCAATTTCTTCTTAAAAAATGAAAATTCAGAAATTCAAGGGCTAAGATAACAGATGCAATAATGATTCCCGCTGCTACAAGAGATAAAACTGGAAAAACTGTATCCAAACTAACAGATTCTTTTTCCCGATCCATTGCTGGGAAAACTTCGTAAAAAGTATCTTTGTAAAGTTTGTTTATTATGCCTCCACTCCATAGCTTCAAGAGTTTGCTATCAAACAGCCGGACATATGGACTACTTTTAGGGAAAACAAAACCTCGATTCTTCTTTGCAAAAACATTCGCGG
>JAMZAV010003859.1:0-91992 GCA_024449915.1 Sweltsa coloradensis
AAATATCAAGTGGTAACTCACACTTATAGAATTTTTTTTATCTAGGAGGCGCGAATAGTCTTAGCTGTTAAAGCGCCCTACAACTACTAATACTATTAATACTAATACTGAGCACCGGCAATTAACACCAGTCAACACCAGTCAAAAAACAGAACAAGATGTACTTGTCTTCAAAAACAAACAATTATTGAAAAAGCTTTGCAACCAGACAGTTGACGTGCGTCTGCGAGTGACCAAAAATCTATAGCTTTGTTCGCCTGTCCAACACTTTACACTAGTGTTAGTCAGTGTAGACGAATGGCTGTTTTTTTGTGTCAGTGTAAGTCAGTGTAGTTAGTATGTGGTCGTTTTTCTGTACCTTCAGTGTAGCACTAGTGCTGCCAGTGCTACACTAGATTACACTGGCTATTTTGGTCGTGTGTAGGAGGAACAACACTAAAAGTGTTCCCAACAAACATTTTTGGGCTTTCCCGCAGTCTTCCCGCAGTCTTCCCGCAGTCGGGGGGCCCGGTACGGGTCCCGCCTAGAAGTGTCCTACTGGCCGATACCGGGTCCCGTACGGGACGTCCCGCGATCTTCCCGCTAGTTTCCCGCACGGGACGTCCCGCGATCTTCCCGCGATAATCCCGCACGGGACGTCCCGCGATCTTCCCGCTAGTTTCCCGTAGCATCTGTAGCGCGATCTAGGTGCTAAATATGTAGGCTAAACGTAAAAATAAAATAAAAAGTTTTTTATAATATCGGTTACATGGCTATTTTGTCTTATTTTCAACACCAGTTGATTGCCTGTAGGTGGAAACACAACATGTATTATTTGCAAGTAATTATAAAATTTCAAGTTTGGTGTCTCGAACTCGGTCCAGCAGGGCGACTCTCCATCTGTAAGCCACGCATCTAACCGTTACGCCACGGAGGATGCTTGAGCGGAGTGGGAATAACACCCTATAGATTCAACAGCAAATCTACTCGAGTATCATAGTTATTGTGTGCTTGCTTTGTGGCCTATCCGTATAGTCTTTTAATTATTTTGGATGTGTTGGAATAGTGTTCAGTATATTATACTAATGGTGTACGGTATATTTTAAATGTTGGTACAGTAAATAATGCTTTCTATGCGCAGCGCATGTTCGATATTTTGTTCTAGTTGTTGATAAATGCCGAGGCGGGTGTATCTGCATAAATAAAGTAGGCTATCCGATGCGATGCTGGTTGACCACAAAATAACGGTACTAATTCTATTGGAACATGCAACCAAAATTAAATGACATCATGTGAGATCTTCATATCTTTTTGTCTCAGTTGGTGAAAAGTAAAACCATGGAGTATGGTGAAATTTTTTGAACTACATTACAATCGAATAAAGCATGTAGGTGTTATAAGTCGAAGAAATTTGGTAAAAAACGAAAAAAAGCGCAAATTTGTGATTTATAAAAAATATTTTTTTTCTATTACGCACAAATTGCACACGAATATATTAAATCATAAAATTAAGGTTCTGCGAAAAAATCATTACAATCGAATAAAGCATGTAGAGGTTTAAGTCGAAGATTTTTTTTTAAATCGAAATATATCGTAAAATGCGACGTGGCTCGTGGCAGTTCTAAGTTCATAAATTTCAAAGGCCTTTAGAAAATTTCATCGCTATTGCCATTGGAGTATCGGTTTAGCCGGAATCGTGTTAACAAACACACAAAAATACAAACAGAAAGAAGAAAAAAACATTCCGGATTTTTTTCACCAGTGTAGTGAAATGGAATCTTTGCTTCGCTCATCCAAAAATGTATTACAGGAGAAAATGAAAGCAGGCCAAATTCTACAGAATTATCTGCATAAACAATTCAATGTTATTTCGCGTGTGCAGATGAATGTTGGCTCCGTGGCGCTAAATAAAAATAAAATAGAACGTTCTACAAATTGCTTTTGAATTTTAATAATATACCACAAAATTTTCTTTTTAATTTGTTGATGCATACAGCTGTTGTTTCATTAATAAATAAAAAAACTAATAATATATTCATTACCAAGGTGATTGGTTATCGTGTTTTTCAATAATGTACACACACAACTCTTTATGGTTGAGATTGATTGAAGTACAATATGCTCATTTTGTTTCACAGGCAAAATAGTAAATTATGTTGACTAACTGGATCGTTCATAATAAACGGGCATTGCAGTTTACCCGTACGTATCTTATCCGAATCCCTTCCTTCGCGGGTACTATGCGGGACGTTCCCGTGACTTTCCCAGGCACGGGACGTCCCTTAACTTGCCCTCGCGGGTCCCGTGCGGGACGTCCCGCTTTCCCGCAGTTAACCCGCACTTCCCTTAACTTTCCCGCACGGGACCCAGAGTATAATGTTTGTTGGGTTGCATGTGTTTTTTTGTGGGCAACACTCGGGCTACACTGACATACTGTTTCCTTTAAAAAGAATTACTTCCGCCGTACACTGCTCAGTGCACGTGTAAAACAGTGTAGCACTAGTGGTGGACAGGCAAACAAAGCTTATATGGTTACCCTCACCTGATAGTTTTGAGCTGCTCAAACTGAGATATTGACCAAAAGAATGATGTTGGTAACTTTGAGTTTACATTAACTCCGAGAGCACTTTTGCGACAGGTAAGTCAACGTTACCATGTAATGACAAATTTATGCTGAAACATTATCTTCAGAAGTGAGCAAATACTGACAAAAGCACTGGGCAGGCAGAAACTCCAGAAACCAGTGTGCAACACATTAATTCTTAGCTAAGTACCTACCCTTGTACAATACAACAAATAAATGTATTTTTAGTCTACCTACTTTGCATTTCATTCACTCTCCAAACCTGTTACAGGTGTGGACCCGCTTCAGTTGCCAGACTACCCTGCCACTGCCTGTGAACCACACCAAACCAAGCAGAAGGTACATACAGGCGGTGGTTCCCGCGTGAAGCAGCACTTACGCCCCCACTCCTCAGTGGAGCCGCATGAGGAGAGCTTCACCGATCCTAGACTTGCAAGGCGCGAGGAAGAACATGGCTACGTTAAGATATTTAGATGTAAGATTTGTTATGAGACATTCAGTGACCTCAGTCTCCTACTGACGCACAAGAGGTCGCATGAAGAAGATACTAGATATGGTTGTGATGCATGTGGAGCGAAGTTTCCCACGAGGTATCGTCTAATCGTTCACATCAGGTCGCACACACAAAAGAAACTAATTTCTTGTGATTTATGTGAAAAATTGTTTCTTTCGAATAGTGCCCTTACCACACACAAAAGAACACACACGGGTGAGAAGCCATTTTCTTGTTCTGTATGTGAAAAAAAGTTTGCTCGGTACAGTAGCCTTATCAGACACAAAACAACACACACGACCGAGAAACCATTCTCTTGTTCTATATGTGAAAAAACGTTTTCAAACAGAAGTTGCTTTACCATACACAAGAGAACTCACACCGGCGAGAACCATACTCTTGTTCCTAATTTTGTTGAAAAAATGTTTTCTCAGAGCAGTCACCTTACCATACACAATAGAACACACACGGGCAAAGAAGCCATACTCTTGTTCCTGTATGTGAAAAAACGTTTTCCAACAGAAGTCACTTTACCATACACAAGAGAACACACACGGGCGAGAAACCATTCTCTTGTTCTGTATGTGAAAAAACATTTTTGACCAGCAGTAACCTTACCAACACAAGAGAACACACACGGGCGAGAAGCGATTCTCTTGTTCTATATGTAAAAAAACATTTGCTGCGCCCCATCACCTTACCAAACACAAAAGAACACACAAGCAAGTAACCAAGCCAAGTAAGCCAAGCAAGCAAGTAGCCATTTTCTTGTTCTTTATGTGAAGAAACATTTCCTCATAGCAGTAATTACCACACAAGAGAACACACATGGGCGGGATGCCATTCTCTTGTTTTATACGTATATGGAAAAATATTTTCTATGAACGGTGACCTTACCAAACACAAGAGAACACACGTGGGCGAGAACACTTTTCCCGTATTTCCATATTGTGTAAATTTAAACTTATGGATTTAGTTAAATATTCGAAATTTCATAAACTTCCACCTCGTCGTCTCGTATGGGGAACTCAAATATGGCAGTAGAATGGACAACAAGTAGAAGGCGGGGCTAAGTTAGTTCCGAAAAATCCTATAGATAGCGCCACGAACTGTGGGACACGGCAACCCAAGTGTGGTTGGCGCAATGGACTTGAACGTGTTTTACGCCAGTTCGAGTGGAAAAAATCCTTAAAAAATATGTATTTTTATAGAATGGGCTTAGCCAAAAACTATGTAGGTCAAGAAGGAAGCCAGGGGCTTTTTAGTGTAGGCTACAGGCTCTTTGTATCGTCCCATGTTAATTAAGAATGTGTGGACTTCGGGAGACGGTGATCATCATGGTGAAAGCATACCAAGTAGGCCCTATACATTTGGGCTTAGAATGATTATAAACCCAAAGCCTTTACTATAGAAAGCATTTTTTGTAGTTTTTAGTTTTAGTTTTTAGTCTCAGCGTTAGGCCAACGTAATTTATTATTCCTCAGTTCACAAGATCATATCGTAGAAAGTAGGCCTGGGTTTAACTATAGGGGTAGGACTAGACACACCTCTTTGCTAACATTTAGGCCTAGAAATGTACCCCTATTTATAGTTTATTCACAGTTTAGGCCTTTAACCTTGAAAGCTTTAGACCTAGGCCTACCTTTGTTTGCCATGAGTTTGTCATGAGGAATTTACTTGTAATCGGAATCCACAAAATGCAAAGAACATAATATAGGCCTACATGCATTGTATCAGATGTTGTTTCTCATCTATCTGATTTTAACTTCCCACATCTTATTTCTCAACTTGATATCCTTCGGAAACGAGTGTAAAGACCCTGTAAAGACCATATTTGGATGAGCGAAGCGAGTGAAGCGAAGACTTCAATTTCACTGACCCCCCAAAAAATTTAGCTCAGGTGTTTTTTTGTTTGTTTGTTTGTTTGTATGTATGTTTTTTTTTTTTTTTTTTTTTTTTGTATTTTTGTCTGTTTGTTCGCTCTCTACCGGGCAAACGGCATATGCGATCTTGATGAAAATTTGACAGGACCTTCGAAATCTCTGAACTTAGAGGTGTATTGTTTTTGGGTACAATCGAAGAAATATTTCTCATGAATATCGTACTTTTACGATTTTTTCCGATTTTTTAGTGCGATATTCGTGCCTTTTTGGGCCCAAATTTTCTGACCAAACGGGTGGGGCTACAACGTTCATATTAAACATGGACATTAAGGTTATGGTGATGTAGTACCTTTTGAAAGAAAAAGTTGTAAAAGTTTGGCAGAATCCATAGAAATAAAGCTTTTAATATAAGTTTTTTGATTTTTTGTGCGATATTTTCGTGCCATTTGGGCCGATTCTGACCAAACGGGTGCGACTACAACGTTCATATTATACATGGACATTAAGGTTATGGTGATGTAGTTACCTTTTGAAAGAAAAAGTTGAAAAGTTAGCCAGAATCCATAGAAATAAAGCTTTTAATATAAGTTTTTTAAGGTAAATAATACCAATTGACAAGAAACAATAGAAACTTGACAACAATCACTTCAATGCGTAGGCAACAAAACAAAGCACTTGCAAAAGTAAAGATATATGGCACGCAAACTAAAAACTATAAAAAGCTCATCCTTCAACGCGGCGGGACTTTAGCGTTTTCCTAGTTTAGCTTTTGACGAACATCGTGATAACAACACAATATTGAACCATTTCAATCCAACAATCCAGTCTTTAGTGTGGTTCAGTGAGGCTGTCAGTTAAAATCGTCCCATAGTACGGCCATCTTTGATCACATGTTTGAGTCGTCACGTTAGGGGGGCGGAGTTAGACTAACTCGTCCATTAGTGATCCGTGGATTTTGAGGCCCTAAATTGCAAATGTTACATTTTATAGCAATTTTTAACAAAATATTACTAGCTCCTACGATAGCCGAGATGACTCTAATAGCATGTATAGAGGTCCAAATAATTTTATACGTGTACTAGACACCCGTCACTTTTAGTCCGGCAGTCCTTTTGTCTCTCAATCCATTTACCTATGGCAGAAAGATGGCGTATGTAGTGTAAAGACTGCCACATTACGACAGAATCTTTGCATGTGGCACCATTTTTAGTATTAAATTGATCATCATTAACTCAAATATGGCAGTAGAATTAATATTCCGTGAATTTTGAGGCCTTAAATTGCAAATTTCACACATTTTAAGGCAATTTTATTACACAAAGATGTTATTATAGTTGCGTTATGATGAAGTTCAGGGTTATTAATGAGAGATCATTCCATGAGGCAACCTCAGCTTTATTAGGCCGAACTAGGCGTCGCTAAAACCGGCGCAGTACATACATAGGTTGGCTTACATTGAATCTACAAGGCGCTGGGGTGCTAGGTTCAAACACTTAAAACTACTTAATACTAACCATCGTATTACATCTCCCTTTCCTTTAAAAGTATTATACAAATCTAATGTGGATAAAAGTTTAAAAAATGTTTAATGTACCGTACACCCTTATGACTACTTAAAACAAGTCAAATTTAAATATCATTGATAGCTACTAGATGAAAGAAACAGGAAAGAACATTATAGCTGAAGGCTTACTACTAAACTAAGTAACGTTTCAACCGATTACTGTGATGTTATAACTAAGTCAACTAAATCCCTAGAACTGAGCTACAGGTCTAATTTCTTGGGAGGTCTGACGGCTCTGCCACTCCGTGTGGCTGACGTCTGCTTCTGCGACACAGTAGATGGAGAAGTCTCCCAGACCTGTTTAGGCGATGACATCCTTTGGGATGGATCTGGGGAGGTCATCTTTCCAGGTAGGCCTGATGGGGTCCGTCCTTCCAGGTGGACTGGTTGACAGCGTCGTTTGGTATGGAACATGGGATAGGATTATAGGTTCCCTTTCTGCAGGAAGTTGTGGTATTACTTCCTGGGGTGGAGCCGGAATCACGTGGGCCCGATTTCTGCGGAGTTTACGCGATGGGATTTCCACTTGCAGAGATCGTGGCTCGGGCCCAAATGCCTATACCATCTCCGTAAGCCTGTTTGTCTCGCACCCAGAACCCGATCACCAACCTCTACCTTTGGTTTGCTCTCTAGCTTGGTGTCTCGAGTCGAAGTGCTGTTTCTGTGTGATTTTCATAGCTTCCCTCTCTCTTTGCCACTTCTTTCAGATTCGGCCATTGTGGCTTCAAATGAAAGGGTGAAGTTGGGAGAGTTGCTCGAAGATTCGTTCCATGCATAGCTGAGCTGGGCTATATCCGCATTGGAGAGGAGTGTTTCGATAATTGAGTATCGCCAGGTGGGTGTCTTCAGACTTATTTAGCATTCCTTCCCCTGCTTTTAAACCGCCGATTCAGCTAACCGTTGCTCTGGGCGTGCGTCGGGCTGCTTTTCTCGTGGTTGAAGCCGTAGGATTTAGAAAACTTGATGAATTCGTGGCTATTGAACGGTGGGGGCCGCCATCTGATCCGACCGTTTTTAGGGATCCCAGCCGTGCAAAAATTGATTTTTTGACGAGAGATCACAAGAGAACTCGAGGTTTTTTCCATCTGAACACAAACTCGGGCAATCTTGAGAAATAGTCTTTGATACCAAATACTTCCTTCCTTTACTTCCCAGAATCGATCCCCACCTTTTCCCAAGGGGATTCAGGAAACGGGGGTCGGCATCATTGCTCTGGCTTGTTCTTTTTGAACTCGATGCAATTCGAACAGAGTTGGATCAAAGCTTGAGTCTCTTCATTTATATTGGGCCAGTATACCGTCTCTTTAGCCCAAAAGTTGTGTCCCTTTCTTATTCCCCTGTGACCTTCGTGGAGCGGGGAAGAATTTGCTTTCGCAGGCTCTTTGGAATAACTACTCGAGGTCCCATGAAGAGGATCTCGTCGTGGACTGCAAGGTCCCTTGCACCTCCAGTATGGTAAGCATGTTGGGTCGACGTTTCTCCTTGTCCCGGGCCACCTCTTAGTACTATTCTTTCAGCCTTTGGATTTCGTCATCCTTCATTTGTTGCCTGTTTGATCTCCTCGAGTCTTTGGGGCGGTTGTTTGGGATTTCTTGCGCACTTCTTGTACAAACGTTCCGTGTCTTGCTGGAACAAGACGTCTTCTTTCTGAGCTTCCCTTCTGGTGTTGAGCACGTGACAGGGCATCCGCTGTGTAGAAATGCTTTCCTGGCACATGTTCAATTGTGAACGTGTACCCCATAAGTCTCATCCGGAAACGCTGCGTCTCGCCAAAAGCTCACTGATGGGTTTGGTGCCTAGAATTGGTATCAGTGGTTTGTTTGGGCCGTGGTATAACAAAGTCCAGTCCATTAACGAACTGAGTAAACTTTTCACACGCCACGTTATCGATAAAGCCCTTTTTCTTTTTTGGGGATTAGCGGCGCTCCGTTTCACTCATCGACCGTGAAGCATATGCCACTGGCTTTCACTACCGTTTTGCTGTTGCTGTAGCACAGCCCCCAACCCATATGATGATGCGTCCCGGGACAAACTCTAGTGAAAGGTCGGATCATAAAAAGTGCCAACACGGGAGTTTTCGTAAACATGTCTTTTATGCCCTCGAATCCTTTGTGTGAACCGGAAATCCATAAGAAATTTATATCTTTTTTCAATACTCTCTTGGAAAGGTTGACTCTCCTCTGCAAATTGGGCATAAACTTAGCCAGCTGGTTGACCATTCCGAAGAATCTTCGCAGCTCCGACACATCTGCAGGTTATTCAATTCTTTATGGGCCTGCACCTTGTCTCGCTACTTTTATACCGTCCTTTGATATCCGTTCCTAAAAAACTTGAACCTGGTCTAACCCTAAACATGCATTTTTCTCGTTTTAGAGGTATAGTAGTTGGTTTTTTTTTCCAATAGCAATCATGTTACATGTACATACATTGTAAATTTTTACCTTTTAATCTTCCGTGGAGGATTACTATACAAGGGTATTTGGAAATTTATTTAAAATTAAGTAAATTATTAAATAAACATAAACATAGAAAATAATGCAATAAAATTTAAAAATAAAATTTTGATTTAAACTTACCTAAAATGTTTTAATTTAAGACTAAAATATAATAGAATACATATAATTTATTTAGCCCTTTTTAATGCTGATTTATCTCTCAGGCTATTTCCTACTAGTATTCACACTGTCATGAAGCTAATTTATTAAAAAGATAGTATGAGCCTTACACAAATTTTATAGTACAATAAGTAATTATAAGCATATATACACTGTTGTGTTTTTCAAATTGTATCCCCCTCTGTTGGTTTTAATGGGCACGTTTTATATATTTTTTTCCAGTTCTCTTATCTTAGTCGATCTTAATTTTTTCAGAAGTATTGAAAGTAATATGCCTTTTTCAGAAGTATTGATTTTAGTTTTAGTTTAAAAGTGTTTATATTGGTAATATCTTTTATTTTGTTTGGCAGTTTGTTCTTGGTGGGTTTTGATAGGTGTTTTTTTTCATTGTTATTTTCGTCCACAGCAGTTATCTCTACTTGCTGTTCTCTATTTGATAGATACGACTCTACTAGGTCTAGTGCTATACCCCTTATACCGTAAAATTTGTTTATCTATGAGTATTTTTGTATCAATACAAACAAATGCCTTTGACAGGTCGCAAATATTCTTTGGACAGTTCATTATTATTTTTTCCCTTCTATATGTTATCTACAAAATTTTTGGGATAGTCCTAAGGTTGATCTGTTTTTTCCTAAACCCGTTTTTGTCTATCCGTTAGAAGGTTCTGGGTTTTCTAGAATTGTTTATTTTTTTGTGTATCAATGATTCTTAGTATTTTTGGAAAAGGCTGGTATTATTTATATAGGTTCGGTAGTTTAAACCCATATCATCCTTGTTTTCCTTTTTATGTAATGTTTTTACTTTACTATTTTTAAATTTTTTGAAGATTCCTTTTGATAGACATTCATCGAATATGTGCGCAAGCGGAGTTGCTATATATCTTATGCATTTTTTTTTTAGTATTTTGGAAACTCTCATCCTGCTGAATTTTTTTTTTAAATTTTAGACAATTCTTTTGATTTCTACGTGGCGGTGAGGTGCATATATATTTATTTAGAGTTGTCTATATTCAGGCTTTGGAGGTATTTTAGGTAAGCCTTCTCATCCGTTTTGTTGTTTTTTTGTTGGTTTGCTGCCTATTTTAGCTTTTTGCTACTGTGGAAATTCATTGTTTTTCATTGTTGGATTTGCCTTCTTCACCTCCCTATGACCTTAAACTAACTGTTCGTGCTTTGCTTTTCGTCGCGCCGAATCCAAAAAATCGTCCATTTTGACAGATACTCCTTCGCAGCTCTCCAGGGGTTTGTGACATCCGTCGCGAGGAAAAGCTCTGGGGCACTGCTAATGCCAAATGGTAGCCTGTTGAAGAAGAACCGGCCAAACGGGGTTTTTGAAAGTTGTCAGGGAGCAGAATCCTTCGATAAAGGCACCTGGCCAGAACCTGAGCTGGCGTCAAGTTTAGAAAATATCTTTGGGCCCCTTCTAGTTGCCCTTACTGACTCGTCCACCGATGGCAGTTGGTATTGTTCCCTAAGAACACACCGGTTCAGTTGGGTCAAGTCTACACATATACGTTTGCTTGCCCGATTTCTTGGGAATTTGTACCATACTGGCACACCACGGTGTTGGGTCTTCAATAGGGGATATGACTCCCTTTTGAACCATTTTCTCCAACTCCGTTTTACTGACTACAAAGAGGTAAAGGAATTCGTCGCGGCACCGATATAGCGTAAGGCTCTGCATTAGGTTTCAGTTTAATGTGGTATTCTCCTTCGAGCTTTCCGAGCCCTTCGAACAGCTGATTGTCTACCACGTGTCCGTTTCCCATAGGTTCTATGTCCCTCAGGCCTATGCCATTTACCCATGCAAGCATACCTAGGTCCTGAATTGCAGGACGACCTAGAAGTGGTTCCTGGGATGTTCCCTCCATGACATAGAGATTTTGCACCGATACCTGATTTTCCTAAATTACAGAAGCCTTCAACCGTCCTAAGATAGATAGAGGACTTTTTCCTGGGCCGAAAAGCAATTTGTCTGCCTTTCGTAGCTTGGTACCGGTATTTGAGGAGAGTTTGTTCAAAACCGATTCAGGTATAATGCTCACATCGGCCCCAGTGTCGATTTTCAACTTAACTGTCACATCGTTTACTTTTAAGCTTGCGAACCATGCATTACTTGACACTACGTTCACCTGCTCATGCATGTTGGTGCTACTCCCCGATAGCAGAAAGTCTGGCCCCTCATCCTCTGAATGGACTGAACCCTCCCCCACCTCTGCAATTTTCTTGGACCGGCATGCCGCTGCCCAATGGCCTACTTTTTTACATTTATTGCAAGTTGCCTTCCTTGCAGGACATTTTTCTGCAGGGTGGGGTTCTTTTCCACACTTGGGACAAAATTTTTCCGATGTTTTAGACCTAGGCCTAGGCTTCCCTACATAAGAACTTTTCTTCCCCCCATTTGTATTCTTCCTTACCGCATCCACCTTAGCTGGGTCTTCCTGCCTAAGTTGTTTTCGGATTGTCTCACTGGCCCTGACCTTCGCTACAGCCTTCTCTAACTGTGGAATTGTTGCTATATACAGAGCACCATCTCCTAAAGATGTTGCAGGGAAATGCTTTGATCAGTTTCTCGAAAGATTGGAGGAAATCCTGCTTAAGGTAACTACCTTAAAAATCCCCATCATCATGTGTGGGGACTTTAACATTGACTTCCTGAAATGTAGCAGTAGGAAAAATGATGTAATATACCTATATTTAATAATTATGGAGTCAGTGCTCTAGTAAATGAGGTCACTCGATAGGATGTCTGTACGGGCAAGGGGTCATGTATTGACAACATTGTAACAAACCTAAATAAGGCTGATACATGTGTTAAGGTATTCCCAAACCATGTCTCTCTGATCACCTAGCTCAAGAAATTTTTATTTACTTGTGAAGGCAAAAATAAGCCCAGGCTATTTAAAAAACAGGAATGTTTTATAGGAGAATATTAAAAAGATGAAAATATCTGTAATTTTGAATATACACTGTCTGAAGAGACTGGAATGAAGTTTATAATGCCACAGAGGTAAATGAATGTTTAAATGCTTCATCTCAAAGGTTAAAATTCTTTTTAACATAGTTTTCCACTTGACTAACAATCGTTAAAAAAGTGGCATGGTCAAACCTGATTCAGAAATTGTATCAATGAAATCAACCCTTAAGAAAATGTATAAAAAAATTAAAAGTAAAAGGTAATCAAGAAGAAGCAAGGGCTAGGCTTAGACTTTTTAGAAAAAGTACAGAAATAAAGTATGTCTAGTAAAGAAATGTCACCTTTCTAATCAAATCCTCAACTCTAAAAAAAATCTAAATGTATTGGAATATTGTAAAAATAGAGACAGCAAAAGTAAATATAAAGAAACTAAAAATATTAGGTTAAAATGCAAGATGGGCACATTACGTCAAACCCTCTTGAAGTGGCTAATGAATTCACAAACAGTACTTCACAAATGCTGCTCTTAGCAATACAAGCGCAATCCCCCCTATTTATTGTAAAGAGGTGCTAACCCAGGGTATTAGGCAGGCGCGGACTGGCAGGGGGGCTGGGCTTGCGATCGCACCCCGGGCTTTTGACATTCCGGGCCCCTGTGGAACATTTGTACACACTACACTTTCTGTTTCAGATAAAATATATATGATTGTATACGCAGACGACACAGCAATAGTTTTCAGGTAGAAACTGGAATGAAACGATAACACGGCAACAAATACTTGAGGACAATATATAAATGGTTACAAACAAAATTTACTTACCCTAAACTTAGCTAAAACAGTATTTATCCCCTTCACTACCAGCCAAGCATCCACCCAATTCCATGGAAATATAAAAATTCATGAGCAACAATGCACAGCACCACTAAACAACTGCAACTGCTACGAAAACACAAAAAGTGGACCATGTCTCAAAATCTAGGTATCACTCTTGACAGCCAACTTAATTGGAAAACACACATAAACGCAACTCTAACAAAATTAAGATATTGTCTATTAAAGTTCTATAGGGTAAAAAACTACAAATGCCAAAACACTCGAAAAGGTTTATTTCGCTCTGATTTACTCGAAATTGCAGTATGGAATCGTAGGAAGGGGGGGGATCAGAAAACCACATTTAGAGCCCTTAAACATAATCCAAAAACACATTATAAAAGTAATAAGCAACAAGCCCTACTGGTACCCCTCTGAACAACTTTTTCATGACTCGAAACTATTTGACATCAGACAAATATATATTTTAAAGCTTATAAACATAAACACACCGGCACTTTTATCTACCACTAAAATTCGCCCAACCCAACCCCACGCAACTAGGCCTACTACAAGAGGAATCTCAAATTTAAACTTAATCATTCCAAGGCAAGAAAAAAGCATTGGACAAAGACATGGTCAATTCATATGGCCTAAACTTTTTAATACAATCCCAATTGAAATAAGGAGCCAGATACAAAAAAACAAAATTAAATTCAAAAGGCAAATAAAAAAATGGATTATGGAAAAGACAGAGAATTCTCGTCGAACCTTGTGATAATGTACTTCTTACTGGTACTCACTTACGCATCTAGTTATTCTTCTCATATTCATGTGTATACCTTACCTAGCTATACTAGGCCCTAAACGCCTATTTACAATTTGTAGTTAACTTAGATTTTAATGTTGGATTCCTTTCCAATATAACGTATCACCAACACTATATCAAATACATCTATTGATTGTATGTATACAACTGAAATGAATTACAGGTGATTTTGACTTGTATGTAAATTTTCATTAGGAACTAGGCTAGTATCTAGAGTATCGTACAAAATATTCCAATTGTAAACTTATAATTGACTACTAATTGACACAATTGATACTATGTCCATTACAATTCTAATTAGCTTAGATCTTAATCTTAGTTTTTAGATTTTTAGATTTCTTTACAACTTTAGGTACTACCAATTTTCTGCAATGAGAATGTCTACTAAATACTCAATGTCATCTCCTATTGATTGTACGTACACAACTGGAATGTATTATTTATGATTATGACTTGTATGTAACTTTAAAACTTTATATCTAGAGCTAACATCTAGATTACGAAATATCTAACTTGTAACGTTATCGATTAGTTTCCTGTATTGTTAAATAGCTATAATGACTATAAGCCCCCCCATCTTAAATTTTTTCAAAGAACTTCAAAATAGAATACCCCCAACACACAGGGTTTCGGCTCTAGGGGGTTTTTCTTCTTGCCCCTATAAAAACCGGCTTTTTTTATTGTGTTATGTATACTTTTATCTGAAGAAAAAAGAATAAATCTTATCTTATTTATCTTATCTTTTATATTTTGTTTACTGCGAAAAAGAGTTCCGAACAAAATACATGAGATAATATTAACGGGGGAATTGGGGGTGCCTTAGGCATTTCTTCAAAAGAGAATGGTTGTTCAGTGTTCTCACTTTTCGTTTCAGTAGGAACTAGTGACTTTTATGTATAGTAATTACTTCTCGCCGCCCCCGTACGAGAAGAAATTGAGTGTTGCAAGTTTTTTGGGTTTTTGGTTTGCCATTTCCCAACTAGAAAGGGGTTGGCTTTGGGGGTGGGGTTGGGGGTGGGGGCAGGCCCGGCCCCGGGGGGGGGATGTAGAAGTAGTACCGTGAATCGTCTCATTTACGGGTTACAGTTTCCTTACATTTTATATTGGAAAGTTATGCATGATTAAATCAAAATGTCCAATGCACTCATCCCCCAAGCTCGCATTTGCGAGTGTCAATTGTATTTGCGAGTTACATATTTGGTTTTAAGGTTTCCCTCAAATATAATTTTCGCGAGATTTGAATGCGAGCTGGGGTAGTGTTACTTTAGTTGGCGTCTGTTAAGCTTTCTAAAAATGCGATTAGGCCTAAAAAAACGAACCCACCAAAAAAATTTTTCGCCTCGGCGAAATTGCCTCCGGCGGCTGGGGCTTCGCCCCCAGCCCCTTGCTTTACTACGGACCTATAGGGCCCTACTACAGGGCGGGCATCCCGGGCCCTTTTGGGGCCCAGTCCGCGCCTGGTTTTAGCAACTCCATTTTTCAAGTAACTCCAGAGTCAAAATACTTAAAAATAACAGCAACCTTGCAAAAAAAATTTCATTGGCCCTGATGATTTCCATGTAGAAGTACAAAAAAAATGAAAATGCCCCTTTGCAGCTCCATTGGCTTTTAATTAACATTTCGAAGGGGGGGTCTTTGGGAAATTTGTTAAAAGGGCAGTGTTTTCCCCATCATAAAAAAGGTGTCACAGGAAACAAAAAAAACTATAGGCCCTGTAATACGAGGGTGAGTATTAATAGTTTTAAGTGTTTGAACCTAGCGCCCCAGCGTCTTGTAGATTCAATGTAAGCCAAACCCATGTATGTACTGCGCCAGGTTTTAGCGAGCCTATGTGGGCCTAATAAACTGATGTTGTCATGGAATGATTTCTTTAAAACCCTGAACTTCTCATAACGCATGGTCCCAGGTTTTTAACATGTTTTTTTAATTTTTCTAATGTTATTAGAAGTAGAGAAATAAATCGGGGGACTGTGGGTTAAAGCCTAGGCTTAGGCAAGGTTGACGGGAGTCGAACCTAACCTCGAAATGCTGATATGAAAACGTGGTAGGTCAAGGCCAACTAGGCCCGGGTTCGGCCTAGGGGGCCTCTTTCCATGGGGAAAAAAACGCCTAAGGCGTTTGATTTTCATCCCCTGAGGAATGGCCCGGGGGGATTAGGCTTTTTTGAAAGGTTCAGGAAGCCCTCAGGTCTCAACAACCAGAGTCCCCAGGCCCAAGTGAACGCACGGGTGTACCTAGGGGGGACGAGGCTGAAGACGTCCGGTACGTGAGGTCTGTCTGAGGAAGAATGAATGACTTCCAAATTTGTAGAGGGGTTTAGAACCCTTTGTTGAAAAGCGGAACGTGTCTATGAGAGGGCACGTTAAATAAACAAAATTCAACAGGTAGGAGGCCCATTGAAATTTTTGTGACAGATTTGCTGCCCTGGCCAAAAAACATTGTGAATAGGGTCAATTAAAAAAGACCGATACTGGCCGGGTGGTCAAGGTTTTTCTCGACAGTAAATTACGGAAATTCTACAAAGGGGATTGGTCTTACATTAGGATGGCTGTAAAAGGTCGGGGCCCAGTGAGACATCCGAAAACAACAGGGTGTTTTTTAGGCAGGAAGACCCAGCCAAGGGGGGGATGCGGTAAGGAAAATACAAAGGGGGGGAAGAAAATTCCTAGTGGGGAAGCCTAGGCCTAGGCCTAAAACTCGGAAAAATTTTCCCCAAAGTGTGGAAAAGAGCCCCACCCTGCAGAAAAAATGTCCTGCAAGGAAGGCCAACTTGCAATAAATGAAAAAAGGTAAGCCATTGGGCACGGCATGCCGTTCCCAAGAAAATTGCAGGGGTGGGGGGGGTTTCAGTCCTTTCAGAGGATGGGGGGCCAGCTTTTGTACCCGGTGAGTAGCACCAACATGCATGAGCAGGTGAACGCAGTGTCAAGCAATGCATGGTTGCAAGTTTTAAAAGTAACGATGGGACAGTTAATTTAAAAATCGACACTGGGGCCATGTGAGCTTTATACCTGAATCGGTTTTGAACAAACTCTCCTCAGATACCGGTACCAAAAAGTAAAAAAGGCAGACAAATTGCTTTTCGGCCGGGAAAAATCCTTTATCTATTTTAGGACGAGTAAAGGGTTTCTGTTTTTGGGGGGAAAATCAGGTATCGGTGCAAAATCTCTAGTCATGGAGGGGGCTTCCCAGGAAACCATTTAGGTCGCCCTCAATTCAGGACCTAGGTATGTTGCATGGGTAAATGGAAAGGGCCTGAGGGACATAAAAACTAGGGGAAAAGGAAAAAGTGGTAAACAATCAGCTGTTCAAGGGCTGGGAAAGCTCGAAGAGAATATCACATTAAACTGAAACCAGGCGACCCCTTACGTTTATAGGTGCCGCGACAAATTCCTTTACCTCTCGTAGTCGGGTAAAAACGGAGTTGGAGAAAATGGTTCTAAAGGGAGTATATCCCCTTTGAAGACCCAACACCAGGTGTGGCCGGTATGGTAGTAATTTCCCAAAAGAAATCGGGCAAGCTACGTATTTGTGAGATTTGACCAACTGAACCGGTGTGTTTTGGGGGAACGATACCAACTGCCATCGGTGGAGGTCGTTGGGGCAACTAAAAGGGGGGCCAAGATATTTTCTAAACTTGACGCCAGCTCGGGGTTTCTGGCAGGTGCCTTTATCAAAGGTTCTGCCCCCCTGAAAACGTTCATAACCCCTTTTGGGGGCCGGTTCTTTTTCAAGGGGCTACCTTTTGGCTTTTTAGCAGTGCCCAGAGCATTTCTCGCGACGGATTCACAAATCCGGAGGCTGCGAAGGAATCATCTGTCAAAGGACGATTTTTTGGGGTATTCGGCGCGACGAAAGCGAGCACGAACCAGGTAGCTAAAGTGTAGGGGGGTTAAAGAAGGCAAACATCACCTAAACAGAGAAAAATGCATTTTTTGGGGTAGACCAGGGAAGTTCTGGGAAACGAGATATAAAAAGGACGGATAAAAGTAGACGAAGAAAAGGGTGCAGGCCATAAAAAAATTGAATAACCTGCGATGTGTCGGGGCTGCAAAGATTTTTCGGGAATTGGTCAACCAGCTCCCAAAAGTTTATCCCCAATCTTGCAGACGAGATCAACCTTTTAAGAAGTTTTTGAAAAAAGATAAGAATTCTTATGGACGCACGTTCACACAAAGGCTTTTCGAGAGCATAAAAGATAGCTTACGAAAATCCTGTTTTGGCACGTATGCCTAGAAATGCCAACTAGAGTTTGTGCGGACGCATACATAGGGGTTTGGGGGGCTGTGCTACAGCAAACAGCAAAAGGGTATGGAAGCCAGTGGATATGCTTCCCGGTTTCGATGATGAAACGGAGCCCCGTTATGCCCAAATAAAAAAAGAGGTTTTATCGATAACTTTGGGCGTGTGAAAAGTTTACTCAGTTCGTTAATGGACTGGACTTTTTTATCCACAGGCCCAAAAACCCACGGGTGCCAATTCTGGGGCCACCAAACCCATCAGGAGCTTTGGGGCAGACTGCAGCGTTTCCGGGATGAACTTATGCGGAAACTTACAAGAACATTGCCAGGAAAGATTTCTACACAGGGGAAATGCCCTGCACGTGCTAAAAACACCAGAAGGGAAGCTCAAAAGAAGACGTCTTTTTCCGCAAGAACAAACTTTCGTCAAAAAGACCCCAAAAGAAATCCGACAACCAAACCGAAGACTCGAGGAGATCAAGCAGGCACAAATGAAGGATGAAGAAATCCAAAGGCTAAAGAATACTACTAAGAGGGGGCCCCGAAAGAGAAACGTCGACCCCAACATGCTTACCATACTGGAGGGTGAAAGGGGACCTTGCGTCCCCCGACAGATCCTCTTCATGGGCCCTCAGTATTTATTCCCAAAGAGCCTCGAAAGCAAATTCTTACCCCCCTCCACGAAGGTAAAACAGGGGAATAAGTAAAGACACAACGCGGGCTAAAAAGCGGTATACGGGGCCCAATAAAACGAAGAGATTCGAGCTTTGCCCCCAAACTCTGTTCGAATTGCACGATTTCAGGAAGAACAAGCGAACCCAATGAGCCGACCCCCGTTTCCTGAATCCCCTTGGGAAAAGGGGGGGTTTCGACTTCGCGAAGTAAACGGAAAAGTACTTGGTATGAAGACTATTTCTCAAGATTTCCCGAGTTTTTTCAGAGGACCAAAACCTGGGTTTCTCTTGTGATCTCTCGCTAAAAATCAATTTTTCGCACGACACGGACCCCTAAAACGGTCAGATCAGATGGCGGCCACCGTTCAATACCCCGAATTCATAAAGTTTTCAAACCCTTTTACGGCTTTCAACACGAAAAAGCAGCCGGACGCCGCCCAGAGAAAAGGGGTTTAGCTGAATGGGGGTTTAAAAGCAGTGAAGGGAATGCTAAAAAGAATTTTGAAACACCCATTGGCATACTCAATTTTCGAAACACTCCTCCCCCAATGGGGGATATAGCCAGCTCAGCTATGCAGGGAACGAAATCTTCGAGGAACTCTCCCAAAAATTCCCCCCTTCTTTTGGCAGCCAAAGGGCGAATCTAAAAAAGAAGTGGCAAAGAGAGAGGAAGCAAAAAAATCAAACAGAAACAGCATTTCGACTCGAGCCCAAAAAGCTAGAGAGCTACCAAAGGTAAGGTTGGTGATCGGGTCGGGTTCGACACAAACGGTTTACGGAGATGTTGTAGGTTTGGTCCCGACAGATCTCTGCAAGTGGAAAAACCCCATCGGGTATACTCCAAGAAATCGGGCCCACGTGATTCCCGGGGCTCCACCCCAGGAAGTAATACCACAATTCCTGCAGAAAGGGAACCTATAATCCTACCCCATGTCCATACCAAAACGCTGTCAAGTCCCCCTGGAAGGACGACCCCACAGTCCTACCTGGAAAGATGACCCCCCCAGGTCCATCCCGAAGGACGTCATCGCCAAACGGGGCCGGGGATTTTCCCCAGCTACTGTGCGCAGAAGCAGACGTCAGCCACACGGAGTGGCGAGCCGTCAGACCTCCCAAAAATTTAGACCTGTAGCTCAGTTTAGGGTTTTAGTTGACTTAGTTAAACTTCACATAATCGGTTGAAACTTTACTTAGTTTAGTAGTAAGCCTTCAGCTATAATGTTCTTTCCTGTTTCTTTCATCTAGTAGCTATCAATGATATTTAAATTTTTGATTTTTTTAAATTTAGTCATAAGGGTGTAGGGTACATTAAACATTTTAATATTTTTTATCCTAAAATGTGTATTAGTTAAATTTTAAAGGAAAGGGAGATGTAAACGATGGTTAGATTAAGTAGTTTTAAGTGTTTGAACCTAGGGCCCCGGCCTTGTGATTTAATGTAACCCAACCCCATGTAGTACTGCGCCGGTTTTAGGACGCCTATGTCGGCCTAAAAAAAGCTGATGTTGCCTCAGGAAATGTCTCCATTAAAACCCTAAAACTTCATCATAACGCAGGCCCATACCCCTTTTGTCAGTTTTCAAAATTTTTTGAACTCGCCATGCATACAAGACTAGTAGCTTTTATGTAATAAACATCATTAGGGAAAATCAACAGGGTTTTTAGAGCAAAGATTCACAAAAACGGCCTTAAACAAACTTTGTAAAAAAATTTTTACCATCCCTCGACAAGGGTAGGTTAACCCCGGGAAAATTTTTGTGATTTAAGTAAGGATTTGATGATTGCCATATTTGCTCTTAATAAAACTTAGTATGTATGGGATTCGTGGTAAAATGCCCACGATTGGTTTTAAACCCATCGACAAATGACTCAATTTTGGGGGGAAACTAGATAAAATCGGGAAAGTGTCATCTAGTAAAAAATCTAAAAAAGTTACAAGTTAAGGTAGGGGTAGCAACACCAATGTCTAAAGTAAGTGTCAGGTGGAGTACAATTGATAGAATGCCAGGTCTATGCAAACAAGCAATCTGAACGAATAGGATGAAAGTGCCGCATATAAACTTTTTAGGGAAGAGGATTTTGGGAGGAGCGCACGATAAAAAGCATGAATCCAAAATCCCTGGCGTGCCCACCCCGGCGGTCCCTTTTTGCGCAACAGCAAATTTGTTGTGCAAGGGACACGCCCATTTTTTAAGCTGAGAAAAGTATGTTAGACAGAGTGAGGCGCTATAATAGGGGACTAAGGGCAGTATGGCAGGGGGGTTTTTGCAACCACAGGGGAAGGGTGTAGAAAAAGAAAAAAATCGGGGGGAAGGCATACCCGGGAACATGTTGGAGGACCCGGTAGAACAACGAAGAAAAGCAACCTTTGAGGAGAAATTGTGGGAAAGGAGTTGTAATGGCCGGTTTTCCCTGAGGGAGAAAAGGGACTATCACAATAAAAAATTTATGGAATTTCAAAGGTGGTAAAGTTTTGAGGGAGACATATGGAAGAGTACCATAGAGTAGTGCTGGGATTTTAGAAAAGGGAGGTTATAGTTAAAGCCTTCCTATCCAGTAACATATGTTAAAGAATTTTTGCAAGCTGGAAAAATTAAAAAGAACCTAACCGAAGGGCGAAAGCACCCCTCTCCCCCCCCGGAATTCTGGCGCTACTGTTGCCAATCTTTAGCTACCGTCACTATACGCCCCAGCCCCACAAGTTTTTTGACACCCCCCGTCAAACCCAGGACGCAATTTTTGGGATGTATTAACTGATACATTATAGTGCTTCTCAAAATTCTTGTGCAACTTTCCCCCCTTCCCCCGATTTTGCGGCGTGGGCACGGGGGGGGAAAATACTTGATTTTGAATTGAGTACCTCGTAGTCAGGCCGATTTTAAACATTATTAGCAAGCGAAGCGAAATTTTTATTTGACTCTGCCGGAAAAAAAATTTTCATGGTTTTTTTTTTTTTGTTTTTTTGTATGTCTCGCCATAAATTCGAACGGACTCGGATCGATTGAAATTTTGACCATCCCCAAACTTTGTTTCCCTTAGAATGCCATTGGGGTTTTTTGGCAAAAACGTTTAAAAAATTAAAAAAATTACTTAAAATTAATCGAAAGTTTTTTTTTTTAAAATAAACGGCCACAAATCTGAGGTGGCCCAAAACATTTAGAATGTCCGTCCGGCACGAATATGTTTTTTATTTGTCTGATAAGAGTGTAGAGGAATTTAAATTTTTAAAAAAGAAGTTACCATGGATCAAAATTCACACCCCGGGAAATTTGGCACTATGACGACCCCCTAAGGAAATCAAATACTATCGGGAAGCAGTGTATTATTTTTGATTACAAAAAGTTAAAATAGTTTTCCCAGAGAAATTTTGCAAGGTCCCCTTATATGGCGGGGGATTTTATCCCCAAATATAGGTTTACGCACGGGTTTACCCATAAACCTTGCCAATAATAAAAAAAATATTGGAAACATGGCCCCGTGGACTGCGAACGTCGCAAATTTTTTAAAATTTAAAAAAAGTGCAATGTGGGGTTTGCTATAGCACGTGCTCGCTTATCAACGCGTCCAAAATGAGGTTTCCTAGTATAATAGAATATTGTACATAATTCAAGGCATTGAGTATTAAAATTTAAAGGAAAAATTTTGGTTGTTTTTATGATTTTTAGTTTTGCGGGTTATTGTAATAATTATCATTTTCTTATGCAAAGGGATTGTAATAATTGTCATCGCTAGCATGGTACTATATTTACATAACCTCAAGCAGTTAAAGGCCCAAAAAGGAAACATAAAGTTTGCTTTTTTATTGATTTAAGGTTGTAAGGTTCTGGGTAATTTTTTGTTTCACTGGATATTTTCATGTTATTATATTGTATCATTTTCCTTTAACATTATATCAAAGGGCAATTAGAGGGGCAACAAGGGTTGCCCCTCGTTTTCAGACCAAAACCCTTTGGCTCATCTTTCTTTTTTTGTATACCGTGAGAGGGGAATGATTTACTAAAAAAGTGGGCCCTATTGCTTTTAAATTTAATCACATTTAAATTTTTTGTAGTTTATGAACCCCCCAATCCCACCCCCTTTTCTACCAACCCCCACTGACCCCCCTTTTCACCCTTACGTTCCTCCCCCGGGGAAAAAAGTAACAAGGGGGGAACTCACACTTTTAGAAAATTTTTTTATCAGGGGGCGCGAATAATTTAGCTGTTAAAGGCCCTAAATACTAATATAATACTGGGGGAACCCGGGAATTAACACCAGTCAAACCACAAAAACAGAAAAAAAGATGTCTTGCTTCAAAAACAAACAATTATTGAAAAAGTTTTTTTTCAAAAACCAGACAGTTGACGTGCGTTGCGAGGTCCAAAAATCTATATGGTTACCCTCACCCGATAGTTTTTAGTGCTCAAACTGAGATATTGACCAAAAGAATGCTGTTGGTAACTTTTTATTTACATAACTCCGAGAGCACTTTTGCGACAAGGGGAAGTCAACGTTACCCTGTAATGCAAATTTATGCTAAACTATCTTCAGAAATAAGCAAATAATGACGAAAGCACTGGGCAGGCAGAAACTCCAGCAACCAGTGTGCAACACATTAATTCTTAGCTAAGTACCTACCCTTGTACAATACAACAAATAAATGTATTTTTAGTCTACCTACTTTGCATTTCATTCACTTTCCAAACCTGTTACAGAGGTGTGCAGTGTTGGGGAAGGAACTTTTAAAAAGAACGCGTTCTCGTGAACGCGTTCTTTTTTTGTGAACTTTTCGGTGAACTTACTCTTTTTTAAATGAAAGAACTTGAACTTTTCAGTTTTAGAAAGTTCATTTGTAAGTTCTTTTCCGTGCGCCGAGCAGCCGTCGACGCTTAAAAACAATAACAAATCGTTGTTTATCTTAGTTTTTTGTTTATTTCGATTAAGGGGCACGTCAACCGTTAGGCATAATGAAAAACCACTCTAAACCCAGCCCCCCCCCCCCCCCCCTGGGTTAAAAATGCTGACCTCTGGCAGAAACCCGCCACGAAAAGGGGAGGAAGGGGGGTTTTTCACGTCGCGGGCGTCGTCGCTTTGTCATTTGTTTGTTGTGTTAGTTTCGTCGTCGGGGGGGTCGTCAAGGGGGAAAGGGAAAGGGGGCAAGGTCCCCGATGAGATTTGCCAGAGCTCGCCTCTATTTATCGTTTATCGTAGGCCTAATTGACGCAAAGTTCAGCGATTTTTTTCAACATCAGTTAAAACGATGTAGGGGACGCCAACTAATTCGGGGAAAAAAAATTTTGGGAAACCTAAAAAGCTATGTTCTGCATTAATTTCAAGCTGGTCGACGAGAAAAGTATTACAAACATCAACACAATCAAAGACAGCTCAACACTTTCGTCCGACTCAAACCGCGGTAATTTGGGACTCGGGAAAACCCCTAATGTTTTTTTTGTGTTTTTTTTCAATTTACTCTACCTTTAATAAAATAGGATTTTTTTTTTTCAAAAAAAACTTTTTAAAAAAACTTAGTTCATATTTTTGGGCGAACTTGAACTTTCAAAATTTTTGGTTTAAAAGAAATTGAACTTTTTAAAAATTCATTATTTTAGCTGTGAACTGAACTTTAAAAAATTCATTTTAAAAAAGAACTGAACCAACCGAGGTGTGGACCCCCTCGTTTTCCAGAACCCCGCCTCTGCCTGGAACCACACCAAAACCCAAACAGAAGGGACTACAGGCGGGGGTTCCCGCGTGAACAGCACTTGCGCCCCCCCCTCCTCAGTGGAGCCGATGGGAGAGCTTCACCGATCCTAGGGCTTGCAAGGCGCGAGAAGAAAAATGGCTTTCGTTAAATATTTAGATGTAAATTTGTTATGAAACATTCATGACCTCAGTCTCCTACTAGCACAAGAGATCGCATGAAGAAAATAAATATGGTTGTGATGCATGTGGAGGGGAAGTTTCCACGAGGTATCGTCTAATCGTTCACATCGGGCCACAAAAAGAAAACTAATTTTGTGATTTATGTGAAAAATTGTTTCTTTCGAAAAGTGCCCACCACACACAAAAGAAAAACCACGGGGGAGAAGCCATTTTTTGTTCTGTATGTAAAAAAAAATTTCTCAGATCGGTATCCCCTTAACAAACACAAAAGAACACACACAGGGAGAAACGTTTCTTGTTCGTATTGAAAAAAAGTTTGCTCGGTACAGTGGCCCTTTAGACACAAAACAACACACACCCGAGAAAACCATTCTCTTGTTTCTATAGTGATAAAAAAGTTTTTAAAAAAGCAGTAACCCTTTCTCACCAAGAAAAACACATGGCCGAGAAACCATTCTCTTGTTCTGTATGTGAAAAAATGTTTTCAAACAGAAGTTACTTTACCATACACAAGAGAACACACACGGGCGAAAGCCCCACTTTGTTTATATGGAAAAAATGTTTTTTAGAAACAGTCACCTTACCAGTCACAAGAGAAACACCCGGGGGAGAAGCCATATCTTGTTTTTATGTGAAAAAATGTTTTTTAGAGCGTCACCTTACCATCACAAGAGAACACACACGGGCAAGAAGCCCTACTCTTGTTCTGTATGTGAAAAAAAAAAAGTTTCAAACAGCAGTAACCTTTTCACACAAAAGAACACACAGACCAAGAAAACCATTCTCTGTTCTGTATGTGAAAAAAAAGTTTTCAAACAGAAGTTTCTTTACCTACCAAGAGAACACACCGGCGAGAAGCCATATTTTGTTCTAATGTGAAAAAAAAAGTTTTCAAACAGAAGTAACCTTACCATACACAAGAGAACACAACGGGCGGAAGGCATACTCTGTTTTATAGGAAAAAACGTTTTTAAAAGCAGTAACCTTATCTCACACAAGAGAACACACATGACCAAAAAAACCATTCTCTTGTTCTGTATGTGAAAAAACGTTTAAAAACAGATGGAACCTTACCTTACCAAGAGAACAACACGGGCGAGAAGCCATACTCTTGTTTTATATGTGAAAAAAAAAGTTTTTTAAACACAGTAACCTTATCTCACACAAGAGAACACACATGACCAAGAAACCATTCTCTTGTTCTGTATGTGAAAAAACGTTTTCAAACAGATTTAATTTACCCACACAAGAGAACACACACGGGGCGAAAAGCCCTACTCTTGTTCTATATTGAAAAAAAAAGTTTCAAGCCGCGGTTACCTTACCATACACAAGAGAAAAAACCCACGTGCAAAGCCATACTCTTTTCTATATGTGAAAAAACATTTTGACCAGCAGAAAACCTTACCTACCAAAGAGAACACACACGGGGGAAGAAGGATTCTCTTGGGTTTTATAGTAAAAAACATTTTTGCCCGCACTTACCTTACCCAAAAACCCCAAAAGAACACACTGGGCGAGAAGCCATTCTTTGTTCTATATGTGAAAAAAGTTTTTCAAGAGCATCACCTTACCATTTAAAAATAGAAAAACACAGGGCAAGAAGCCATTTCTCTTGTTCTGTATGGCAAAAAAATTTGGTGCGCCCCATCACCGTACCAAAAAACAAAAGAACCCAAGCAAATAACCAAGCCCAAATAAGCCAACAAGCAGTAGCCATTTTCTTGTTCTTTATGTGAAGAAACGTTTTTCCCCTCATACAGTAATTACCCCCAAAAGAACACACATGGGCGGGATGCCATTCTCTTGTTTTATACGTATATGGAAAAATATTTTCTATGAACGGTGACCTTACCAAAAAAGAGAACACACGGGGCGAGAAACTTTCCCGTATTTCCAAATTTTGTAAATTTAAACTTTAAGGATTTTGTTAAAAAATTTGAAATTTTAAAACTTTCCCTCGTCGTCTCGTATGGGGAACCAAATATGGCAGTAGAATGGGCAAAAATAGAAGGCGGGGCTAATTAGTTCCCAAAAAAAACTATAGATGCGCCACGAACTGGGGACACGGTGCAAACCCCAAGTGTGGTTGGCGCAAAGGACTTGAACGTGTTTTTTTTGCCAGTCGGGTGGAAAAAATCCTTAAAAAAAAAATGTAATTTTTTGAAAGTGCTTAGCCAAAAAAATATGTAGGTCAAGAAGGAAGCCAGCTGCTTTTTGGGTTTGGGGTACAGTCTCTTTATATCGTCCCATGTTAATTAAGAATGTGGGACTTCGGGAGACGGTGATCACAGGTGGGAAAACATACCAAGTAGGCCCTTTACCTTTTGGGGTTAGAATGATTATAAACCCAAAGCCTTTAGCATTTTTGTTTATTGACGCAAAAAAATGAATAAGTTTGTGAGTTTTTTTCGGGTTTTTTGTAGGTGAAAATTGAAGATGAAAGGGCCCACCAAAATTGGCAGCTGGCCAAACACCTTGCCAGAAGCTGATATCGAAGATGGAAGATGGAAAATAAGTGAAAAACTGTGAAAAGGGGACATAAAAAATAATTAAATGTGATCTTATGACAAAAATGAATAGCTACATCATTCAGGCAATAATTATAGTTTGCAAAAAATGATTAAGAGCAATGAAAAACAAATCTAAAAAAAAACATTATTCATAACCTTAAATGTAATAAACACAAAAAAGTTTTGATTAAATATGTATTTTCATACTAAAATACACCTTTATCATTTATCTCAAAACAACCAAAATGTTACTTATTGAGTTTTTGTTTTTCGCCCACGTTATTGTACTTTTAGTTGCAAAATATTTGTACCACAACGACAACTAGCCTACCTGTCAGAAGTTGGGTACTTCCCAACAAACATTTTTCACTCCTGAGGATTACTCTGGGATTTCTTTTATGGGAGGAAAGAGCTCCTGGGTACTACCTTTTTCCTATGCTTTTAACATGGAGTGAGACACTAAGAGCAGTGTACAGGTAGCACAACCCTGGGATATCCTGAGTACTGCCCAGAAAGCAGCACAGAGGCAGAGCGTGGGTTGCCTTGGAGTATCCTCAGTATTACCCAGAAAGGTAATAGCTCCCATTGAGGTAGCTCACAGGCAGACTGTAGGCAAAATGATGGGATATCCTCTGTACTGCCCAGAAAGGTAGCTCCCAGGCAGGAAACTTGTGGGAGCTTGTTCCTCCTGAGGATTACTCTGGGGTTACTTTTATGGGAGGAGAGAGCTCCTGGGTACTACCTTTCTTCTATACTTTTAACATGGAGTGAGACACTAAGAGCAGTGTACAGGTAGCACAACCCTAAGATATCCTGAGTACTGCCCAGAAAGGTAGCTCCCAGGCAGGAAGCTTGTGGGTGGACTGTCGGCAATATGCTACATTTAAAAGCAATTAATTTTAATTAATTACTAATAATTCCAATATTGCCCACAGTGCTGCTAAGTAGATGTACTATTGTGTGAAATAAGTAGCAAAAACAAAATAAATTAAAGTTTGTGAAAAGTATTGAAATTTGCTTTAAATTTTGCACATTTTTATCAATTAGACGTGTTATTTGATTCAAAACTTGAATACCAAATATTTGAATTAATAACAATACATAGGGATGCACACGATTATCGATATTATCGATCAATAATCAATAATATCGATCAATAATCAATAATGGTTATTATTTCGATAATCGATAAACAAAATTCATTATCGATTATCGAAATATAAAATAATTCATCAACAGTGGCACGAACTAAACTCTAAAGATGGAGATTATCTCACGTTGTGTCATGACACTAGAGATTTATGTTTGGAATTGACCTATCAGTTGATAACGGAAGCCAAACACATGACATCAAAGACAGCCAGGCCGTAAACGGAACGTGATTGTTTGGTTTTGACTTAGGCCTACATGTGCCCACACTTGAGGTTCCACTTATAGATCGGAACAGGCTTTATTGGTGATTTGATAATGACATTACCATTTTGATAATCGATAATGAAAAAGGTATTGATGTGCATCCCTTTTAATAAAGTAATTAATTTAATAATTAATAAAGTAATGAATTATATTTTAAAAAATTGTTAATTTAATCATTTTCATTTTCCATTCTAAAGTATTTGGTATTTAAGTTTTGCATCAAATAATAGTCCTAGTTGATGCAAATTTGCAAAATTTAAAATAGGTATTCACATTTTCAACTTTAGGTTTCAAATATTCTAAACCAATAAATAGGGATTAGTTTTGTAGGGCATACATGTTTACCTAAATCATTTTTAGGAACCCACACAGCCACACTTGCAGACGAGGCACAAGTCACAATCTCACGCCATATGCCGTTATTCGGCAATACTCAGTACTGTACGTGCTGCCATCAATCATTATAACATGCACTCTCACCACTTTCTGTTTTGTGCTTGCATTCATGTTTAGTTCATGTGTATGACCATTGACCATCCCTAAACGGAAGTTCCGGAAATAGTTAATTGCAATTAAGATGTAGACTTATAGGCCTATAACATTATGGTTTCCATTTATTCCATTTTTTGTAATCAATACCTTATCAAAATTTTTCAATCATTTAAAATATTTTATCTTGGTTCGATCTACTGATAAACAATTATGTATAACGACTAATTAAATCTCTCAAATTACAAGCGTTGTGGTAACTATGGATCTGCTGATGTAGATTTAAGGAATGTGCGGTAGGTTCATGCACGCTTTGGAAACGGAACTCAAGTGGCCTCAGACAAGTTCCCAGCACCTGCTTGTTAGTCCATAACTCAGTAGTGTTAACAAGGCGGCTTAGAAATGTGAAATATCAACCGAATGCAAGACTTGTACACACTATTCACAATTGCGATTGCAGAGCGATTGCGTCAGGGCCTACAGGGTTGGCTTGGTCGCTGTGATTTACTGTCCCCCACTGAAATTCAGTTATATAATTGAGTGGGTACCCTACTCTAAATACGATTTATTTATTTATTCATTAATCATTATGTTGTACACCAAGAATCAGGTATTGTGAAACAGACAACCATGGAGTTCTGTTGACAAAGCGCGCATAAACCGACTGCACATTCCCTAGTTCTACGTCAGCATATTATCCATAGTAACCGTCCGTAACGCGCATTATAATACATCAATGATACAGTGCGCACTTTATACTTCTAATAACAGGCCTACTACTAATAATAATCTGCATCTAAGTAAGTAGATTTATTTAGTTGTCCTCCTTTGTAAATCAGTTTTTTAGGCTATAACTGAATAGGATAAGATGTTAAATAGGCCTAAATAAATAAAAAATAAAAAAATTACCCTTACTGAAATATGAGACGTGATTTTATAGGAATAAAACAACAAATCAAATTTCAGGAAGGGTAGCCTAGCTTGAAATCCACGGGCTTAGGCCTATGTCCGTTAGAAAGAAATGTAACCTGCGAACATCACTATTTTCTTAATAATGCATCACAAACATTACAATAGAAAATAATCAATAAAAGAAATACCAAAGTACATGAAGTTTTTCATTATTTAGGCCTACCGTATAGAGTACCCTAGTCTTTTTTTCTTTTTAACTTCTTTGCTTTGCTTCTTTAACTTTACACTACCTACCATCTTCAAAATTTACTACAGTAACGCACACTACTATACCTACTGCGCTACACAAGCAATATAGTGTACCATTTCACAGTCAGTATTGATAGAAATGTGCAAGCACTATATTTCGAGGAGTTTACTGAGCACGACTTATGCCATTTGGGCGTAACAGATAGTCAAAACAACATTGTTTTGTACAGTTGGGATTTGGTTTGGGGAGGGCCAATTGCTTCCCGAGCCTTCTCCCCCTGGATACGCCACTATAGGAGAGGGTGCTACCAAGATAAACATGTTTACATAATATAATTTATTGGTTTCAATCGAAAATAAATCACTCGACAATCAGTATGAATTACTCCACAATCAATAAACTAAACCGATAGTGTTCCGTAGCGAAGTTCAACGGCGACTGCGACTAATGAATGAGCCGCAAACCTTTGTTGCAAGTTGCGACCTGCCGCCACCTGCAGCATGTGGGAGGCGGTGAGTCACCGTATTCCTGTAGAAGGGTTAAAGAATTGCCACGAATCAATTGAAACTGAAGGGCCTTCCTATGTAGGTATCTAATTTATCCAATTTAATGACACATTTTTTTATGTTTAACAATTGAATAATATCCATGAGATTTTAATAAAAGGTGTTTTAATGGGGGGCTGGAAGGTCTAGGCCCTACCCTGAAACTGGTGCTGATCCCCATACCCCCCACCCTAACTTCTGGTAGGCCTACTCCTTCGGTTGGAGGGGGTGTTGTGTTGTGAAATACTAGGGAAACGCCAAAGTCGTTGTTAAACGAGTGAGTGAGCCATGTGTTGAGTAGGCCTACATTTGAAAAATGTAAACAAATGCTATCGATCTCTTCTGTATGATCCCTGGGCTGTTTCGTCGTGTCGATGATGAGGCACTGCTCGACGTTTCGCCACCCATATTGGTGGCTTCTTTCTTGAATCATTCTTGAAGAAGCCACCAACATGGGTGGCAAAACGTCGAGCCGTGCCTCATCATCGACACGACGAAACAGCCCAGGGATCATACAGAAGACATCTACGGGTCGTGAAAGCCTACAACATCTCATCAAATGCTATCGATATTTAAAAAAATCACATTTTTATTTATTGTAGGTTTAAATCGCAATGGATAGCTAGCTGATTTTGTTATCAGTATTCAGTTCTCAGTAAACTCGTACCGGATGTCTGTTTAAAATTTCAGCGCTATCTGTTCAGCGATTCGGCTGTTTTCGACGTAGGCCTACAGACAAGACAGACAGATTCACAGAATAAGGCCGTTTGAGTTGCATGGAAACACTCAGTCGCTTCGCTCCCTCGTTTAATAATACCAAGTAGGCCCTACATATTGTAAAACATACACGCTTCGCCCCCCCCCCCCTAACCTACGATTTCCTACAAAACATTGTAAAAAGCTTTTGGACGGACCCCAAAATCGAAGGAGTTCCTAACTTCCAAGGCCAGGGGTCCCGGTTCAATTGCATATTATCTAGGGGCCTTGCCGACATGTAGAGAAAAATGACAAAGAAATTACGTAGCTACCAGTAAGGTTCAGGGTTGCCACATTGGGCGAGTTTGGGCGACCAAGCAATGTTTTTAGCGACCAAAATATTTCGGAAGTCGCCTGTCGCCGAAATGGGCTACTTCACGAAAATCCAAACTTTCCAAAAATTTCTCAATCTACAGCGTGCTTCAAACACAAATAATGTTTATCAGAAATTATTCCATTGTTAAATAGTATTTTGTAATTTAAATATTAGGTAAATCATACAGAATACTCATTAACCGACTACATTTTGCCCGGCCCGCGGCGTTTTGTTTAATTAAATGTCACATTAGGATACAAGACGTGGAATGTCGAAGATAGCTGATCTTTAAACTGTATCGTTTCAGAAGCTAGCTCAGTTGTTTTTTGACCGCACGTGCGCATACGTGAATTTTTTTTTTCATTTTAGTGGCTCCGATTTTACAAGATTATCGTTTCAGCACGAGAGTAAAGAATATATTTAACTTTTGATTTTAGAGTTTTTTTTTTACCTATTGTGCCTAGTTACCCATAAGTACCCATAAATATACTCCCTTAAATTCTCCAATATTTCCGTAGAGTCAAAAATACACCTTTTATAAAACATGAAAAAAAAAAAACGCCCTGCGGGGCAATTCTGGGGCGTTCCCCCCCCAGACCCCCCCATTTGGGCCGCCGCGCCAGATTGGGCGACATTTGGGCGACTTCAAAAGTTGCCGCGGCGACATCAGCGCTCATATATCTGGCAACCCTGGTAAGGTTAAATAGCCACAGAGATTTAACCAGCTACTAGGCCTAGGCCATTGTGTTTAGAAATGCGTGCCCATCGGGTGTTGGGCAACCTAACCTCAAAAAACATTATTTTGTTTTAGCACACTCAGGCCTCTAAACCTAACGTGCCTAGCCCTAGACCATGCCATGGCATGGTAGAAAATTAATATGATAATAAATACAACTTACCTTTTGATGTAGATGCTTCTTGTGTAGGCCCAAGTGCTGTGTTTATGCTTGATCAACCAACTGTCAGTTGGGTCTAGCTCGGTCTTGCTAGTATTCTAGCTCAAATTAACGACTATAGGCCTATAGCCAATTAGCTCACACTAGCATAAATATTCAAATAATTTATAGATAAAAGAAAATAATCAAAAATAGTACCGGTACTTTCAGGGATAAAATCTGAGCCTATCGCAAAAGTATTTTTATTATTTAAATAGATGTTAATGAAATAAAGTAGTCATTTGACTAAGTTTAATCTGTTCAAATGTTCCCTCCCTAGCTGAGCCCATAGAGGTAGTATGAGGGTAATCTCTTTTTTTGGCAACCTACAGGTAGCCTCAGGGTAACCCTGCCTCTATTGTGCCCATAAGGTGCATTCTCAATGAATAAATTTAAAAAGGGTTAGGCCCTATCCCTGAGTCTGCCTGAAAGGTAGCTTGAGGGTAATGCACCATTTGGGCAGTACTCAGGCTTTACTGGGGAAGGTATACCTCTATAGTGCCTGAAAGGTAGAGATGAGTACATCCTCAGGATATTCAATGTTTGTTGGGTTACGTAGTTGGTGTGACCCAACTTTTCCATTTTTTTTTTTTTTTTTTTTTTTTTACTCTACCTACAAAACCTTTAAAGTCGTTATTTAAAACAGAAAATCACTTTTAATGGAAAAGTACTTTCGTTTAAAATAGCAACGTTAAAGGTTTTGAAGTTTTTTTGTTACTGTTACACCAAAAACGTGATGATTCTATTTTAGATTTTTGGTGCTGGAATGTAATAAAATAGTACACAATGAGTTGTTCTTGACTTATTTCACCAATGGTGAGTGTTTATGTTGATTTTAGTTGAAAAACACGGTATTGAAAAGTTGGGTCACACCAACTACGTAAGTACCCAGAGTTGAATAAAAATCTTCTTATCTTATAATCAAGTAAGAACATCGGAAGTGGTTTTATAAACTCAGTTCGTTCTTGTTAGTTCACAATTCCCCGGTCAACATGAAGTGAATAGTATATTTGAAAGTTTGTACGTACCGCCAAAGATTAGGACTAATCTTTGGTACCGCGTTAATAATCTTAAGTGATTTAGATGGCTGTGGGTAGAGATCAAAGTCTAATGGCGTTTTCCACTGGCCGCACTGATGCGCACTGAGTGCAAGTAGCATATTCCACTGGTAGCTGAAAATTGCACTCGTGCAAAAATATCGTATTCCACTGGGCGAACTGCACTCGCTCCGTGCACTCGCAGTGCGCACTGAGCCGCACTGACTCCGAGGTCAGGGCAATCTTTTCAGTGCAACCGTAGACCCGCGAAATTTGGTTGTGTTGTTAGATTTGATCGACTTTTCGTTGGATAGCAGCGACGATGAGTTGATCAATTCATTATCAGAATTGTCTCAGAGAAATCACAAACTACGTAGAAGATGTTGTCCACATGTATTCTGACATAGAGGTAGATTTGCATAACATTTTAGTTTGAGGTTATGTTTATTGTTTACTGTTCAGTCCAGTTGGGAACGGCTATAATATGCATTGGCCATTGCTTTCGACTTTTTCCCCATTCTCATCCACCACAATTGCTTCGAAAGCGTATGAAGACATATTGATAGTGAGGATTGCCACTCAATATTATGCACTGAAAAAATAATCGTATTCCACTGACAGTTGCACTCAGGGCAGCACTGGTGCCGTGCATCACGTGATCGTGACGTTTCAGTGCGCACTGACGTCGCACTCAGTGCGGCCCAAGGTCCTCTAGATCTCCGCCACCTGGCGGAGGCTCGTCTAACTCGCTCGTGGGCCACGAAGTTAGAGAGTTAGACGATCCTCCGCCAGGTGGCGGAGATCTAGGGGACCTTGTGATGGGGGGACTCGACTGCCTTACCGACTCCCTCAGCGGCCACGTCCACACGACGCAACACGTTTGTAGGCGAAATGATTCAGGGTGATGAGTGGCAGGATGGTAGCGGGTTAGGCTCTTGATCTGCGGTTCGTCGGTTCGAATCTCTTTCGTAGTAATTTTTTTTTGCAATCTATTCTTTAAGTAAAACTACATTTCGGGTGAAATATCTTTATATTTTAAATAGAAACGTTAAAGGTTTTGTAGGTTACTTTTGTTTATTTTTTAATTATAATTAATAAAACTCCTTTCCGGGATAAAAGTACTTCATATTTAAATAGAAACGTTAAAGGTTTTGTAGTTTTTTTTGTGTATCTTTTCACGTCCGCTATATTGCGTATATAAATTATTATTAAAAAATGTATTATATTTATTCTTAAATAATAGTTTATAAATTATTAATTCCGTATTGAGTCCCACAGCAAAAAATGGGTTATTTGGGGTTTTAGCTCACGCTCCCCAACCACGTGACGCGCCAACTACTTTTATCGACCTTATTGGTCACCCATCAAGGCCTAACGAACGACTAGGGACCTTGAGTGCGGCCCAGTGGAAAAACGCCAATAGAAAATTGGCTAGACCAGCAGTCGGTGGTCCACTTCCGGTACAATTAGAAGCCATCTTAAAATGACAGTTTACATGTTAATCAAATGGGAGCGATTTGTGGCCAAATAGTTCTCCCAAAATTGCCGCCAGGTTGACAGGTAAGCATACTAGCCTTTAACACCAAATGATTACTAAATTCCCTTATGCAATCACTTCGTATTGTTTCTTTTGTTTAATACCATGCTGCACAAGCTAAAAAACCCTATCAAAAAATCCAGTAAAATACTTTATTGCATTAAAAAAGCATAAATTAAAACACAAAATCGCCATCTTGAAATGGGCCGGTTGAGTCTTCAATTTGCTAATCTAGCCTACTATAGGGGTTTAAGATCAATGATCAAAGTGTGTGTATCCCACTGGCTGTGGGGTTTTGTTTGACCCGACCTGTGTTTGTGTTTTTCTCTGACAACATTTTATTGTGGGTTTTTAAACATATGTTGTTGTTATAATAAGTGTTAGTTTCGATTAAATAATAATTACAGTAGTAGATTGATTAGAGCATTGATTAAAGGGAAAACCTTTTAAGGGAAGGCCAACCAGATCAAAGGTAAAATTCTAGTATGCTAGGGCCTAGGCCTAGGCCTAGGCCCAGCCCAGGGGGCTAGGCCCCCATCTTAAACCCTTGGGGCCCTAGGCTTAAGGCCTTTTTGGGGTTTTTAAAAAAGGGTCTTGAACACCCAATTCAAGTAATTTCGTCTCTTGGGGGAGTTGTGCTTGCGTCTACGCTAGGCCACCTATGGGGTTTTTCGGTACGTGAATTGGGGGGGTTCAAGCAGCCAGGTGCTTTTTGATATTTCTTAAATTGTTACGGGGGTTAAGGGGGCCCAGGCCCAAGGGCCTTTGCCTACCCCTTTTCGGTTTCCCCTTGGGGTGTGCCTTTTTTGGCGAGCACTTTTAGGCTAGCGGGGAGGCCCTTGAGGCCCCAGGCCCCAGGCCTAGTAGGGCCCGGGTAGACCCTTTGGTAACCTTTTTCAAACTGTTTGGATACTGTTCACTACAGTTTCAAAAACGGGCCCAGGGGGCTAGGGCCCTTTTTTTAAAAACCCCCTTTTTTCCCTTTATGCTAAAACCCTACCTATGGTTTTAAATGTCGCAGCACTTTGGCCCCGGGGGGCTAGGGCCCAGTAGCTATTGGCTTTAGTAACCTTCATCTGTTTTTGGGTACTTTCAGTACGGGTTTGAAAAAGACTGGGGCCCAGGGAAGGGGCAAGGCCTAGGCCTTTTTTCGATTGTTTTTTAAATTTTGGTAAAAACTTTAAGGGGTAGGGGTAGCCCCAAAAGGGTAGCTAGGCCTAGTCCCAAAAAAAATAATTTTTTCTGGTTTGGCCCCACATAGGTGGTTCCCCGGTTTTAAAAAAACAAGATTGGGGAAATCCTAAAAAAAACGGAAAGCCCCGCGACCCCGGTTTTGGCCCCCCTTTCCCCAGCCCCTTGCCTTTAAACATTTTTATTTTTTTTTGAACGTAGGCCCAAGCCTACCCCCAACCCTTAAACCCAGGGCCTAGTAATAATAAATTCAAAAAAAATTTAAGGGCCCAATTTTTTAACCGGTTTTTTTTCAAACCGGGTCAAAAAAAGGTTTTTTGGGACGGGGAAAGTTTCCAAAGGTAGGGCCCCATGCCTCCCCGTAAAATGAAAACCCAAAAGGATCATCCTGAACCCTTTTAGGCTAGGGTATTTTTTTTAGGATGTGCGAGCTTGCGCCACAAAACAGCAGCCGGGTGCGCTACACCAAACTTCCAGTTTTAAAAAAATTTTTGTTTTAGCCCCCCAAACATAAAGGGAAAAAGTGGCCCATAAAATAATCATTTTCCCTAGGGAAAATTTTTTTCCCTTTTTTTATAATTATGTATTTTTTCGATTACTCAAATTTTGGGGAGACAAACCCGGGCCTTTTTTTACGAAAACCCGGGGTACCCGGGGCCACATTACCCGCGGGTTTCCCGAGAGTAAACACAAAAAAATGGGGGTGGGTGTCTAATGAAACTGTGAAGAAAACGCGTTTATCAAATTATCGACTATCTGGACTAATGCTGTTTTTTAAAAAACAATGAAAGTTTCCGTGAAGTAGGTAGGTATTTATAATCTACGAAAGAAAAAAAGCAGCGGGCCAAATTTTTAAAAAAACACTCACTTTTTTGTTGCATCTGCTTTATTTCTTTGGTCACCAAAAATTCAAGTCAAAAGGCACGAATTTACGAAGCGTTGGCGAGGGTGCGTTGGCGGGGGGGGGGGGGGGGGGGGGGGGGAAAAGACTGGAACCCGAATGAGAGTAAACAAGATAAGGAAAGGTTTATCACCATGGGTGATAGCTTTTAAGTTTTGACTTCCAGCAGATTGAAAACATAAGTTATGTTGTAGTAATTATTTACGCGGTATAATCTCTGGAAGATCGCACGAGTGGTTAGGCACGAGGATTGGGGGGGGGGGCGCATACTAAGCACACTGCCACAAGTCGGCGGCATGCACAAAGGACATTATAATTCAAAAGAAAAACGCCGCCAAGCACAAAAGAATGAAAAGATATGAGAAAGCGCATGTTTACATTTTAGCCTTCTGCCTACAATGTGACACCTCAATTCAGGAACCGGGTTTTACGGGTAAACGGGTAGTGGAAACACGTACCCGTACCCGACTTCGTCGGGCGGGTACCCGGTACCCGGGTACCCGTCGTCTTCCCTAACTCAAATCCATGTTTAACGTGCCGTATTTTAAAGTTTGCAATGTGTTCGGTTAATTATAGTTATTTAACGGTATGTTTTGTATTTTCGAATAGACACAGTTACAAAACACATCAAATGTAGGCGAGTGAATTCTGCGGGTCATGAAGTTGTTGCTATGTTGATAACTCATTTAATCTCTTTTAAAACAAAAGGCAACTGTTTGTGCGTGTTTGTTTGGAGAGTGTCTCCACGCGGTGGCAGTTTCATGAAGCTTTGCTTCTCTTCTCCGCGTTCGGAGGGGAGGACAACAGTCGAGCGAGCGAGGGCTCGCTGGAGCTCACACAGGCAGGTGGAATGGCATGCCAGACGTAAGGGGAGGAAAATGTGTCCTCGAGGCACAGGCGAGACCACTACTAGGATGTTTTGTCAACACCGCACAATAACAACAGACTGACATCCTTTATAGATTGACAATTTGTTTTGCTTGGACTGGGAGTCCCTACCACGAATGATGTGATTGGGAACTAGTAATAAGGTGTATCATCATGATAATGTTTCTCGGTGCTACTTGCTTTACGTCTTTATTAACTGTAATCATACTATTCCGATCGATGAGTGGACAATTTAGCCAGCGTAGTTGGCTGCGGACGATTAGGCGCAGGTAAAGAAAACCGCGGTCTCTGCTCGTTCCTGGTTCGAATCCTGACTAGGGCGTGGATCTCATGTGACTTTTTTCCTCTTCATAATCACCCACTCATCGTCTAGATTAGCATCAGTGCAAAAATATGAAGCGTAAAGCAACAAAAAAATGAAGGGCAGTTACAAACAAAACATGCCTTGAATGTGGCACTCAGGCATGCCTCAGGACCTGTGCCCCAATAATATGATCCATCGCGGACAGCTAGCAGTAGAAATTATAATAATAATTAATAATAATAATAATAATAGGCCTAATAATAATAATAATAATAATATTAAATTAAATAGAATAAAACGCGAAGTGAAGAACGAATTACAAGCGCATCAAGATGATAACGGCAATACATCAGCAGAGGACAGCGAAGAAGAAGACCACTTCATACCAGAGCTACTAGAACTACCAGAAATACCGGTATTGCCATACCTGCAAGAACTTTCAAATCTACCAGACACACCAGAACTTCCAGACAAACAGAACGTCCAGACCTATCAGAACGTCCAGACCACCAGAACATCCAGATTTACCAAACGTCAGGCCTACCAGAACATCAGACCTACCAGAAGCCCAGGGCCTACCAGAACGTCCAGAACCAATAGAAATACAAACCAAACCCAAGAAGATCAAGATACCCAGAACAACTAGACGATCAAAACACAATGTAAATTTTGCATAAGCAATAGAAAATACCCCTTTGATAGGGATAATCTAAAGGAACATCCTAGCTTTAGCATTACAACAAAAAATGTCAGATTTGGACATACAACCAAACAGAAGACCAATACATACCTAACCCAAATTCAAAGGAAAATGAAGACAGCGGTACACATAATGAACACAACATTTTTATCAGATTACACACAAGACGAAACTATCATTTGGCAGGAGTTAAAGCGGCAATTTATTGTGCGCTGTAGCAGTGGGTAGATATTTGGGCTTAAAGGTTTAAAATCTGCAAAATCTTCAAAACAAAACAGGAGAAAAAAGTACAAATGGAAAAGCGACTAGTTGGGGGGAATCGTTGGCTTAGGAGAGAATTTTCGGTGGGACTGGAACAATACCGAATGGGTAATCGATCTAAAAATGTGATAAGATACTGCCAAAATATATTTGAAAGATTCAAGGTTCACGCAAAGCAAAAAACACTTAACGAATTCATTCACGAATATTTGGTACACTTAAACAAAAAGTTAAAGTGCTCTAGCTAAGAGATTGAAAAGATATAAAAAATGTAGTATTAGAAAAGAACAAAACCGAATGTTTAAAGAAAAGGAAAAACAGTTTCCCACAACTATTAGTACCGAAGAAATAATGGAAATGGAACACCAACTAAGACAGAGATAGAAGAGTTTTTGGACAGGAATATGGGGTAACCGGTAGCAACACAACCAGGATGCCAATGGATTCAAGATGAAATAGCTGGGATGAGCGGATATTATGAGATGAGATTGGGAAGGTATAACTATGATTGAATTAAAGTCGACAATCAGTGCTACACATAGCTGGAAAGCACCAGGTAATAAATAAATTCAAAATTTTTTGTATAAGAAATTCAATAGTACTACTCACAATCAAATTAGAAATGTCTCAACGAGTTTATAAATGGGAGTTAAAGAAATACCCGAATTTCTTTATGAAGGAGAAACCCTTCTCAAACCAAAGGACAATGCACGAAGAAACCCAAGAAAAATATCGGCCAATTACATGTCTACCAACTATATATAAAATATTGACTTCATGATAACAAATAAAGTAATAATAATTGCGAAGAACACAATATCATGGCCGAGGAACAAAAGGATGCTGTAAGAACTCACAGGGATGTAAAGAACAACTTATATTGACTCTACTGTAATGAATCAGGCACACAATAAGAAAAGGGAATATTCAGGGTAAAACTACATTGACTACAAGAAAGCCTTTGACTCAACACCACACACATGGCTTTTTCAGATTTTAAAAAATATATAAAATCAACCCAGTAAATTGTAAACTTTTTGAAGACAGTAATGGAGACATGGAGAACAACACTAAAAACTAAATATGAAAAACAGCAGGGTAACAACCAGATCCAATTACAAATTAAACGTGGCATTTTCCAAGGTGACTCATTAAAATGGATTATGGTTTTGTCTGGGCATTAAACCCACTGTCACATATGCTTAACGAATCGACATTACGGATTTAAAATTTAAGGACAATAATGTGGTATGTCACACAATTTCCCACCTATTCTACATGGATGACCTAAAGTTGTATGCATTTTAAATTTTGCTCAACTAAACAGTTAGTCAATACACATTAGAATTTAGTCAAAGATATCTGCATGGAGGTTTGGAGTAACAAAGTAAGACGCTTTTCATATCGAAAAGGGTAAGGTCACAACAAGCAGAAGATTCCAGCTAGATGATGGAATAGGATTGGAATAATGGACGATAACGATGTAACAAATATTTAGGATTCTCACAAGCTGCCAGAAATTGAAACATAAAGTTATGAAAGCAAAATTGATAGATACATACAAGAAACCCACTAAAGTCTATCTCAAACGCCAACTAAACGGAAAACAAATCACAGGGAATAAATAAATGCTGTACCAGTACGACATATCCATTCGGAATCATTAAATGGGCGCAGACGAATCCACGCGTTGGAAATATTAACTCCCTACTACACTTACCAAACACAGATACATCATCCTAAATCAGAATAGAGAGATTGACACTTCCAAGAGAAAAAGGGGGAGGGGCCTAATTGATCTGAACAACTTTTATTATAAAAAAATAGACATTTTAAAAAAAATACTTTTTTTCAAAGAGCCCCAAACCACACGCTAGGGCTGTGGGGTAGCTGACAAATCATTAACTCCACCAATCTAGCAACGAAAAGTCAATCTACAGGGGAAAATCATAATGAGTTCAAAAGAGTTACGTCTCTCAGAAAAGCCCCACAAAAGGGCATTATGATGAACTCACAAAGGTCCGTAGATATTTTAAACATCAAAAAAGGTGGTTAAACAACGGGGAACTATTTGGAGAAAAAAAGGTTTTAGAGGCTATTCAAGACAGGTGATTCGCGAACAATTATAAAAAATAATAATACAAGATGCGACAGTAAACGATCAAGTAAAAATGTGTGCAAAGGGTGAAACAACGAACACATCATATCCGGGGGGCAAGTCACTATGCAAACAGATTACCTCTACAGACATAACCAAATAGCTAACATTATTCATCAAAAAAATAGCAATCAAGTACAAACCCCATTGACACACCACCCTTACTATAAATACAAACCCAAAAAACTAGATAGTAAAGATTACAAATTATATTTCGACCGCACATTATAACAGACCAAAAAGATACATCACAACAGACCGGATTTAAATTTTAATTGACAAGAAGAAACAAAAAACTACCCTTATCGACGTTGCATCCCAAAGTGCCATAACGTCGAGACCCCGGGAAGAAAAAAATTGACAAGTAAGTGAACTTGCAATTGAGATCAAGAAGAGTGGAAACAGAAAAAAGGTAAATACAATCCCTTCTTATATCAGCCAACGGGACAACCCAAAAAGCTACATGAAAGCCTTAAACAACAGATCTTCACCCCCAAGGGATACTGGGACTCAAAAGGCAGTAATATAAAAAAAGTGTAGAAAAGTTCGTAAATTTCTAAAAGGCCCGATTCCCCCAAATCTTAAAATCGAGTTTAAATTTTTAACCTCGGTTAGCTTGAAAATGCGTTCACCAGAACTAAACTCGAGTTTAAACCGAGCTTAAACTAAACCCTACCGGGGTTTGCGGTTTAAACAACTTAAACTGGACTCCCCGGGCCAGTACAATATTCGATTCCACATATAACAAGCTGTGATTTTTGACGATGTGATGATGTGGAATCGGTTTTATTATTTTATATTACGTCTTTATACCAGTTTATACGTGTTTATACTGTTCAACAACTTTTTAACAGCAAGATTTTCTCACTCTCTGAGTAGTTAGTACCAACGCGAACGTATTTTCATTTTTCATAGGTTATGTTGTCAGTGTGTCGTCACTGTCTTGTTCAACAGCTGGACCGGGGAGACAAAATCACGTGATTTTGAAGAAACCAATCACAGACATCCTTACAAAATAAACTCCGCTTAGCTAAACGAAGGTGGAATAAAATGTGGTGGAATGGGCCATGGTTTAAACTGAAGTTTAAAGATAACCCGAGCTTAGTTAAACTCGAGTTTAGCATCCATTTGGGAAACGGGCCTAAGATGATACTTCGAGATTTCGAGACAGCTTCCATCCTGACATGGTTTTCGTGGTTTCCCATAGTCCGAAGGGGCAAATGCTAGGATGGCGACGAGAAATCGGGCCAAAGACCGTACACAGCAAAGAAAAAATCATCTACAAACAATATTACAATTTATAAATGACTTATTTTAGTTAGAGTTAAGACAAAAGTAATAATGTAGTAATAGGTACACATGGAGTACTTGACGTAAGTCCGTACAACATGTTAGCTCCGGTTTTAACCGAGTTTGTATGAAATACATCCCAAAAAAATATATAGTAATAGTGATGAGATGACGATGACGATGGCGATGCCGATGCCAATGCCGATGCCAATGCCGATGGCGATGGTCTTACCTGCTTCCAATGCAGAAGGTCCCGAGTCCGACCTATGACTTGGGAGTAGTTGTTAGCCTACCTGCTTCCCAATGCAGAAGGTCCCGAGTCCGACTCTATGACTTGGGAGATTTGGGTAGCCTACCTGCTTTCAATGCAGAAGGTCCCGAGTCCGACTCCCGCTTCAGGCGGAAGTTTTTTAACTTCAAGTCCATCACTTCTTTTCTTTGGAATCAGAAAACAGTAATTTTTAGAGCCATCCCACAACAAGGCACATAATAAATTCCAAGTTGTTTTTGAATCGGCCTTGTGGGATTCTGGCGTTGATCCCCCCATATGTTCGCCGCTTTACGAACGTTTTTTTAGTCGTGTTGATGGATAAAGCTTTTTTTATGTTTTTTTTTTGGTGGGATCTCTTTCCTTTTGAAAGTGCTTTTTGAACGCATTGTAGGTGATTGTTGGTCAATTTTCTATTGTTACTTGTTAATTGATATTAGGCCTATATACCTAAAAAACTGATATAAAACCTTATTTTATGGATTCTGGCTAACTCTCCCAACTTTTCTTTCAAAAGGTATACATCAGCGTAACCTTAAAATCCATGTAAAAAAAGGGAACCTTTGTAACCTCACCCGTCTGGTCGGGAATCGGCCCAAATGTCACGAAAACCATGGCACTAAAAATAAAAAAAATATTGTAAATATCATGAGAAATAGTTTTTTTGATTGTGACTTAAAACGTGCCAGGTCTAATTTCAGAGATTGAAGGTCCCCTCCAATTTTCATCAAGATCCCCATATGCCGTTGCCCGGTAGAGAGCAAAAAAAACAGAAAAATAAACAAAAAAAACACCCCAACAAATATCGACCTTTGGTTGGTTAACTCCTCGATTGCATCTCGGCCTTGCAGGGTTGGCTTGGTCACTATGGTTTTAAGTCCCCACTGAAATTCAGTTACCTACTATATGACTGAGTTTGTAAGCTCTAAATAAAAAATATTAAATAAAAAAATAAAAAACATTTGTTTTCTACTTGTTTCAGACAACAAATGATAAATAGACATATCCATCAGCAATGGGACAGCCAGTATATTGAGAGGGCAGTTATCGTGCCGGGGCCCTTTACCACAGCCTACCGTATATGACCCCTCTGCAGAAAGGGGCCAGCATGGTTTACCATTAAACCCTTTGGGAGAAGGCATCGAATCCCGTGAGGCAGCCTATGGGGGACTACATCCGTCAACTCACCCTCGGGAGATTTCTTGGCAGTCACCTTCGTACAATTCTCACACAACCCGGCCACTCCTTCCAAATTTAAAACAAGAGCCCAGTGATCCTCTTCACGAAGTCCCAAAAAAGATTTCATCAATGTTCCTGTTAATGATCCAGAAACAGACGAATCTTTTTGTCCGGAGAACTTCCAGTTTGAGACAGACCCACTGAAGCAAGAGCAAAAATGTTTTAAACTAGAATCACCTCCGTACAAGATTGAAGAAGGTTGTGAGAAGTGACTTTTCTAACCTTCACACCCACAGCCAGTGCTGCTACCTGTTTGCCTTCCAGTAGTGAAATGAAAAGCCTCGTCTCCTCCTAGCCTTGAGGAATCAGCCTTACAGCATCAAGAAAGTACACATTTCTTAGCCGACACTACCGTGTGCAGGCTGGAAATGATTCCTGCTTCGTTCCAATCCGATCAAGACATTTCTCTATCTTACACATCCGGGCCACTCCTTCCCATTAAGCAACAGCCCAGCCAATCCCTTCAAGAAGCACCTACCAAAGATTTCATCTATGTTTTTGTTGATGATCCGGAAACGGGACAAATCATTTTAAAGCTCAAAACTTCCAATTCAGACAGACCCGCTGAAGCAAGAGCAAAAAAGTTTCAAAAATAGAATCACCTCTGTACAAGATTGAAAAATCTTGTGACAGTGGGCATTTCTAACCTCCAAAACCACAAACCAGTGCTGCTACCTATTTGTCTTCCAGTAGTGAAATAATAGCCTCGTCTCCCACTACCACTAGCCTTGAGGAATCAGCCTTACAGCAACAAGAAAGTACACATTTCTTAGCCAACACTACCGTGTGCAGTCTGGAAATGATTCCTGCATCGTTCCAACCTGATCTGGACATTCCTGTACATCTTCCGGAAGTGGCTACTGACACTCCATGTGGTGAACTTCGGTATTCTGGTCAATCTAAACAAAGTGGTGCTGTGAAGTCATCTTTACTCCCTATTGTAACATCCTTGTCATATCCACCAAGTCTACGTACATTATCTCAAGTTGTACATCCTGAACTCTCCAACCTGTCGATGCGACCGTGTTATGTTCGCCTTGAAAGATTAGATGTTGCGCCTCATCAATGTGAGTTGCGCGTTGTCTCGAACTTATCTTTGAGACCAGATGTTCCTGAGCCACGGGCACATGATACTTTACCTAGCGGCAGAGCATCGTTGACCTCAAATCCGAGCAACACGAATCAGCAATCACCCACTGACAACAACCTACCTTGTTCAAGAAGGACCAAGAAACGTAAGCCTGTCAAACAACCATCTCCAAGATTACCACATAGGATCGCCGAGAATAGACGGTCTCACCCTTCGATTGCCCCGATGAAAGGTAATTTTTCATAGTGTTGGGCCCCATTCAATTTTCTTAATTTATCTTAGACCTTGTTATCTTTTCTTCAATACATTGGTTCTGGGGTATTTACATTTTTTTTCCACTAGCATTTCCCAAATATATTTCTAGGGATGTCAAAAAGCGTGTATTTCACTAACGTTTACAACCTACTCAAAAAAGGTGTACGCGGGGTACACGTTTACGTCTACAGGCACTATATCTGTGTTTTCTTTTAGTTATTGATAGGACATTTTTTATGTTCCACGAACATTACTTGTTTTCTGCATAATAATTGACCCCCACAAGCACCAGTAATAAAGAGCCCTCCCGGAGTCCCTATTGATTCGAATTTTATTGAGTAGGCCTACGGAAGACAACACTACAAGTCGAGAAGACGTATAATTTGCGAGTTGCCGGATGGATGGGAAGGGGGGTGGGGAGAGTACTCGGGCATCTGGCTGACGTGCCGCTTGCTGGCCAGTGGCCGGACGCACACTGCACAGAGCAATTGAAATGACGTGATCAACTACAGAGTAGGCGTAAGAATATTTATTGAAGATTAACGAAATAAGTAATTGAAGATAAAGTAATTAGTAATTACTAAGATTTATTTTGACAAATGAGTGACCGTGCGTGCGATCATTACAACACAGTAGTTTGGCAACATTTTGTAGGCCTACATCTTGACTACCTGCAAGAAAGAAGGAACGGCTTTGTTGATTCATTGGCGACTACGATTTTCGATGACTCAATGCAATCGAGCCTCGAGGTGAATAGGAGAAGGGGTCGAAATAGGAGACTATTTCGCCGCTCGTGCTGAAATTGACTCACGAGAAAACATCGTTTGGCGGGTCGCACACAGGATAAAAAAGTAATTACATAAAAACGTTTACCGACCACGAAAAAACGGTACACGTGTACACGTACCTTCCCTATATATTTCCCAAATATTTATCAAAACATTTTTAATTAAGCATACCGGTAATTTACAGAAATGTGCATGCATGTAGAATGTCATCCTTATTAGTGCAATAAGAAAAAAAAATTAAAAGGATAAAGGAAAGTCGCAAAGGTTTGTACGGTCTTGAATGCAATTTAAGAAATTTAAGATGAATGGGTAAGCAATAGCCTAGGCTGTTTGCATGGAATTTTTAAATATTTTTTTCGAGTTGCTCTTATAATTATACAAAATTATAAACAGTCCCAAAACAAAATTTGTAGCCCTTATGTTTTTTATAAAAAGATATTTAAAATTTTATTTAAAAAACATTTAAATTAAATGCCCAAGTGTGACGTAGGCCTACCTAATGAGATACTTTATGTACATTAGCCAAGGTCATCCTAATACTGTGCAGTATAACTGTATAGACACAAAAATAATATCTTGAGAATACAAAGAGAAGAGCTTAGGATTAGCCCTATCTCTCTACTACAGGATGGGGTGGAGCAGTTTTGACAAGCTCGGAGCCACGCTCTAGGCAATGAGGCCTTGCATTACAGGGTCCCAGTTTTTGTATATTAATGCTAAAATCTAATATTTATTAATTGATTGTTTTATTTTGAATATATACGATTTTAACAGGAAATGTAAGAATCCATTTGATTTGCACAGCCGAGTGCAATGCAGTTCAAGTTCAAGTTCTTTATTCATCCGTGGATTCATATAGGATACAAATATGGATGTCGTCATGTCTATTACTAAGATTAAAGTAGGATACATAGAATAAAATATAATAGATAGAGAATAATAAATAACTACATAAATAAATTCACAAACAAATAATAAGTACTGGTACATGCTTGTGTGAATCTTGGATTAAATCAAGCCAAAATTGTGTTATTTATGTTGTCATCCCCATGTAGTGTCCTATTACGTCATAATGGAATGACCAATGACAGTGCATTCCACAATATGTTCCAAAATAGCACACTTATATCGTATCATATATCATATCACACACAAATAAACGCAATTTGGATTCACAACGTTTACCTAATTATCTAGCTAAATCTTATATTCAAGCCAATAGCCTATTACCATGTTGGTAATCAAAAAATCAAACTCGTGCGCTTGTTAATTATCAGCTACTGTAGCCTACACTACCCTGCTGAAAAATCTTTGCAAGATCTTGCGACAATTTTGACAAGATCCTGCGACAATTTTGACAAGATCCTGCCAACCATTTGTCAAACTCTTGGCAAGATTATGGTTGATCTATTTATGCGGTAGCCTACTTGATACAATTTTGATACACACTATGACGCCTTATTAGATGTTTTCCGTGGCTTGAATTAATCTAGGCCCTATGAACATGAAGCAAGTAGGCCTAGGTATGTATGCCTGCAGGCTGGGGCAAACACAGGCCTAGCCCTATAGTGCAAGGCATACAGCTTTTAGTCAACTGTCACCTACTACAATTAGTGGTGGTAAATACTTGTATAGGCCTAGCCTGAGGCCTGTTGGACCCACAAGATGATGGCAGCTGTGTGTAGCTATTTACGGGCAAAACCATGATTTTATCAACCTCATAGAGAAAAATATAAATTTAAAGCTACATAGGCCTATATGTGTCATATCATAGGCCACATAGGCTACATCAAATTAAAGCTTACAGCTTATTCTTTCAGAATCACCAAAGTTCAATGGAATTGCATTTATCTATTTTCATACGCGTTTGAAGAGATATTCCAATGGGGGGCCACAGGACGGGCGGTACTAGGACATGATAATGGCGGGGTTGATTTGCACTTGCATGCATATCTGCGGGAAAGGGACCAATCACGGGGGGTATAAATTAAAATAATATAAAATAATCAGGGATTGGAACCGGAACCGTTTAAAACCTTTTCATATTGTAGAACCGGAACCGAACCGTTATATTAAACAAGGTTCTTAAAGGTTCTTAAATATCTGCTTTTAATTTTCAACAAAATAAATATTTTCGCCTAGCGAGCGTAGCGAGCGTCTCCACTTGACTCTTGAGGCTCAAATGTCTTTTTTTTCTTTTTTTTCTGTTACTGCTTCGGTACAGGTTGCACCGTTTCTCTGATCGACCTGAAATTTTGCACACATGTACATACCACCTTTGCGGGTTGCTGTATAGTTTTTGAACAAAATCCGATCGTTGGTTATAAAATTAAAAAAAAAAAAAAATGTTCCGATCGTTATGAAATTTTGCAGGGTAAATAAGTACTACACCATTCTCTCCTATTTTACAAATTTTCAGCTAAATCGGTCAAGACCTTAAGTAGTGTAGATAGAAATTACATTTTAACAATAAGAAACGTTACCAATGCAACGAAAAGTCGCACGCAAATTCTGGTCACTATGCACTGCCACCTAGAAGTAATCAAAATACTATCGAGGAAGCAGTGTATTATTTGTTATTACCAAAGAGTTAAAATAGTTTTCCCAAAGAAATGATGTCAAGGTCCTCTAGATGGCGGTGGATTTTATCCATTCTCTCCTATTTTACAAATTTTCAGCTTAATCGTCAAGACCTTAAAGACTTATTGGTATGTAACATTATGGGAATGTCGTACTCGGGTCGTGTTGCGCGTACCGGTGCTTGCTCAACAACGCGACTGGATTAAAGCCTTTTCCTAGTGATTACTTCTAGTGCATAGTGACCAGAATTTTCGTGCGACTTTTCGTTGCCATGGTAACGTTACTTTTGTTAAAATGTAATTTCTATCTACACTACTTAAGGTCTTGACCGATTTAGCTGAAAATTTGTAAAATAGGAGAGAATGTTGTAGCCTACTTAGGCCTATTGACCCTGCAAAATTTCATAACGATCGGAACATTTTTATTTTTGTATTTTTTATGGGAAGTGGCTTTTTAACCGTAGCTACGGGAAAATTACAATTCTCAATTCGTCCGTAGCATGAACGAACATCGGCGGAAATAATCGAAGGTATCCGAATCGTCCGCGGAATACCACCTAACTAGGCCAATAGCCTCAAATATCACAGTGCATTGTGGCAGAGTGGTAGCGCGTCCGAATTCTATGCGAAAGGTCGGCGGTTCAAAATTTTGTTTGGTCGTTTTTTTTTACCATTCTATTTGGGTCCATGTTTTTTCTGCAAATGATTTCTCTACATTCGGACCCGTCGCAAACACAATTCTAGATGATAAAAGCGTTTAAAAAGTGCTGCGCCGCGCTAGTTCTAGGATACAATCGATAAGAGCGCACCCGAAATCCTTTCCGTTAAAAACGAGTTTAGATTTAAAATAGCAACGTTAAAGGTTTGGTAAGTAGAGTATTTTAAAACGAGTTTAGATTTAAAATAGCAACGTTAAAGGTTTGGTAAGTAGAGTATTTTATTGAAAAGGTTGGTAGGCCTACTAAGTAAATGTCATAATAAACATGGCGCGCCGGCAACAGTGAAATGGTAGTGTTTGTGTTCAATCTTTATTAATTCTAACATAATTCGTATATTTTCAGAGTGGTTATTATTGAATTAACGCAATTTACTTCCCGTTTCTACGGTTAAATTAGCAGGCCTAATTTTTACGTATCCACAGTTCGAGTACCTTCGGTGATTTCCGCCGATGTTCGTTCATGCTACGGACGAATTGAGAATCCTAATTTTCCCGTAGCTACGGTTAAATAGCCACAGCGTTTTTTATAACCAACGGTCGAATTTTGTTCAATAACTATACAGCAACCCCCATAGGTGGTTTGTTCATGTGTATAAAATTTCAGGTCGATCAGAGAAACGGTGCGACCTGTACCGAAGCAGTAACAGAAAAAAAAACAGTCATTCGAGCAATAAGAGTCAAGTGGAGACGCTCACTCAATTATTTTATTTTTATGACTTAATTTAAATTTTTAACCTTAACCCTTTTCGGTCATGTGTCGGGGCAGCCCCGACACGGGTGTTTCTGCACACTTTTCTACACCTCCCACAAAAACATATATATATATATATTTTTTTTAATTTTGAAAACTTAATGCCCTCCTATACAGTTCTTTTTTTGCACTTTCTTTAGTTAACAGTTCCACTGCCTTCTAAATAGTAAAAAAAAATCTGACCGAAAAGGGTAAAATGTCCAAAAGTCAAAATTTGTACATTTACAACTTCCCACCACTTTGCACAAAATATTATTTTAAAGAGCCTGAACCAGAACCGTTAAGAACCGGTTCTTATGGAACCTTTATACATTACGAACCAGAACCAGAACCGGAACCGTCATAAAATTTGGAAGTTGAACCAGAACCGGAACCGTTACGAATAAAGGTTCCAATCCCTGAAAGTAATATAAAAATGCATAAGCATGCATATATAAGCTGGTAAGGGACTTTTGAGACTTAAAATAATGAAAAAAGGGTAGGTTTATACTCAGGACAATACGGTCATTTTTTCAATTAAGTCTTAACTTTATGATCACCGGTAGTTGATAAATTGTGTTATAGTGGTCCCAACGAAAGAATGCAGGTGGCTCAAAAATGTTTTCCCAACCTAACAACTTTTTCCCAACCTAACAACTTTGTTAATTCTATTCACGCTAGCTCAGTGTGGATCTTGCACATGGACGAACTCTGTGATCTAGCACAGATAATTTTTGCTTTCATTGGTAAAAGATATTTCTCTTTCTTACACAAAGGCGACATTCCATTTACCGCGTATTCATTCTACCCTCACCACTACCAAGCATCTGCATTCAGTGTTGAATTCAGTGTTCAGTGAAAATTTTTGAAAATCAGGTTTTTAGAGTGCGTTTGGTGCGTTTTATCTAAAAGTTGTATTATTATTTAATACAATCCAGAAATTAAAAAAGTCAGCCCCGACCAGGACTCGAACCACGGATCTCCCACATTCCAGGTGAGCGTCTTAACCCCTAGACCACCAGGATGGGTACATTTTAATCTCTGAACTGTAGTTGCATTATACATCTGAATGGATGGAACAGCACTGCAACAAAATCTGTTGCCTTTGAACTGTCCACCAAACATTAATTATGTCATTACCTTACGCAGGTATGAGCGAGGGTGCAATGTGCAATGTGGGTCTAGCTATAGCACGTGCTCGCTTATCAACGCGTCCAACTGAGCGTTTTCCTAGTAATTAACAAGCGCACGAGTTTGATTTTTGATTACCAACATGGTAATAGGCTATTGGCTTGAATATAAGATTTAGCTAGATAATTAGGTAAACGTTGTGAATCCAAATTGCGTTTATTTGTGTGTGATATGATATATGATACGATATAAGTGTGCTATTTTGGAACATATTGTGGAATGCACTGTCATTGGTCATTCCATTATGACGTAATAGGACACTACATGGGGATGACAACATAAATAACACAATTTTGGCTTGATTTAATCCAAGATTCACACAAGCATGTACCAGTACTTATTATTTGTTTGTGAATTTATTTATGTAGTTATTTATTATTCTCTATCTATTATATTTTATTCTATGTATCCTACTTTAATCTTAGTAATAGACATGACGACATCCATATTTGTATCCTATATGAATCCACGGATGAATAAAGAACTTGAACTTGAACTGCATTGCACTCGGCTGTGCAAATCAAATGGATTCTTACATTTCCTGTTAAAATCGTATATATTCAAAATAAAACAATCAATTAATAAATACTAGGGAAACGCCAAAGTCGTTGTTAAACGAGTGAGTGAGCCATGTGTTGAGTACCCGGTAACATTCCTTTTCTTCCCCCTTTTAGGCCTCCCTAGCCTATCATAGGCTACAGTGGAGCATTATTGCCTAAACTATGACTTAAACTTAAATACCCTATTATTTATACGAATATTATAATCAAACTTAAATGCAAATATTCCCGCGTACTCAACATGACTCTCTCACTCGTCTAACAACGACTTTGGCGTTTCCCTAGTCGAGTTGGCTAAAGCGCCCTTATAGCCCAAATGTGGGAGACGTGGGTTCAATGGTCGGGAAAGATTTTGTAATTTCTGGATTGTATTTATTAAAATATTTAACATGTTTTGAAATGCATATAACGCAGTGTAGTCCTACATCTGTGACAATATCATGGAAAACATAGCCAGTACGAAATACGTGAAAATATTGCAAGGTTTACTCAATCTACGAGCGGAATTTGGGGGTACCTTGACGGCCAACATTCGATTAACCTTGGACACGGCATTTCACAGCCAGCTAAATGACAAACAAAAAATATTATTTCAAAATGAAAACCATTGTCGTTAAAATAATTTCCATACATTTCAACGTATTTTACAGTTTTTTATTTCTTGCAGGTTTAAATCGTAACGGATTGTGCTCATTTTGTTAGCAGTTCTCAGTTACCTGGTCACGGATGTCTGTTTAAAATTTCAGCTCAGTCTATTTGGCCGTTCGGCCGTATGGGACTGGACAGACAGACATTTAACATTTAACAGAATTAATCACGACCAAGGCCCGATCGAGTAGCGTTGTAGACTACGTTCGCTGCGCTCACTCGTCTAATTAGATTTTAGCATTAATATACAAAAACTGGGACCCTGTAATGCAAGGCCTCATTGCCTAGAGCGTGGCTCCGAGCTTGTCAAAACTGCTCCACCCCATCCTGTAGTAGAGAGATAGGGCTAATCCTAAGCTCTTCTCTTTGTATTCTCAAGATATTATTTTTGTGTCTATACAGTTATACTGCACAGTATTAGGATGACCTTGGCTAATGTACATAAAGTATCTCATTAGGTAGGCCTACGTCACACTTGGGCATTTAATTTAAATGTTTTTTAAATAAAATTTTAAATATCTTTTTATAAAAAAACATAAGGGCTAGGCCTACAAATTTTGTTTTGTGACTGTTTATAATTTTGTAGGCCTAGTTAGGTAAGAGCAACTCGAAAAGAATATTTAAAAATTTCATGCAAACAGCCTAGGCTATTGCTTACCCATTCATCTTAAATTTCTTAAATTGCATTCAAGACCGTACAAACCTTTGCGACTTTCCTTTATCCTTTTAATTTTTTTTTCTTATTGCACTAATAAGGATGACATTCTACATGCATGCACATTTCTGTAAATTACCGGTATGCTTAATTAAAAATGTTTTGATAAATATTTGGGAAATATATAGGGAAGGTACGTGTACACGTGTACCGTTTTTTCGTGGTCGGTAAACGTTTTTATGTAATTACTTTTTTTATCCTGTGTGCGACCCGCCAAACGATGTTTTCTCGTGAGTCAATTTCAGCACGAGCGGCGAAATAGTCTCCTATTTCGACCCCTTCTCCTATTCACCTCGAGGCTCGATTGCATTGAGTCATCGAAAATCGTAGTCGCCAATGAATCAACAAAGCCGTTCCTTCTTTCTTGCAGGTAGTCAAGATGTAGGCCTACAAAATGTTGCCAAACTACTGTGTTGTAATGATCGCACGCACGGTCACTCATTTGTCAAAATAAATCTTAGTAATTACTTTATCTTCAATTACTTATTTCGTTAATCTTCAATAAATATTCTTACGCCTACTCTGTAGTTGATCACGTCATTTCAATCGCTCTGTGCAGTGTGCGTCCGGCCACTGGCCAGCAAGCGGCACACGGGCAGTGCACAGAGCAGCAAGCGCCACGTCAGCCAGATGCCCGAGTACTAGGGATGGGCGAACCTTGGTTTTTTAAGTTTCGAACCGAACTCGAACTTCTGTAAAAAAAAGTTTCGAACTTCGAACTCGAACCGAACTTTAAAAAATCTGCTAAAAACCAAAAACAGGGAGGTAGGAATTTCAATTGGGCATACTTTAATGTCTAGGCTAAGGCTATATCTCCCTACTATCGAGATCTATTTCATCGACCTTCATCGACAAGATTGACTAGCCTAGGCCTAGCCCTTTTGGCACAGCATCCTAAATTTAGGCATAGGCCTAGCCTTAGCCTCGGCAAGGCTACCAAATTCCAAAGTCTTGGTTTAGATAAGAGCTTATAAAACATGTTTAGATACCTGTTAGGCTAACCTAGGCTTTTCCTTACTTGGCCTAGCCCTAGCCTAACCTTAGCCCCTATAAGCCTAAAATATTCCATGTACCTAGCCTAGGTCTAGGCCCTGGTCCATAAACCAAACCTAACAAAGACAAACAAGAACAAAGTCTAGGGGTTAAGACGCTCACCTGGAATGTGGGAGAGCCGTGGTTCGAGTCCCGGTCGGGGCGGACTTTTTTAATTTCTGGATTGTATAAAATAATAACATTTACACCTACGGGAGTGTTTCCCGATCAACCAAATCGAGAAATAAAAGTTGTGTGCTGAATGCAATACCAAAATAATGTAGTTTTTGTGTGTTGTTGTTTTGTTGTGGACGCTAAAAGTTCCTCCACTTAATTTCACCTTCAAACCGCTAGATTCACAAAACGATCATTTTAGCAACGAAAACAAACACAATATTTTCCAAACGGAGTGAAATACTGTGTTTTTTTTCTTTTGCGGCGGCCCAGCGGGCGCCAAGTTCCGCAACTAAATATTTGTATATTCTTTAGACACAACCCCTCATCGTCCCCCTCATGCACGAATCATTGTGAATGTTGACTCTTGTGCATTGCCTTCTACAGGATGCCTATACGCATTGGTTACCTGATAATAATGTTTTCGTATCGAAAAGTACACTGAGCATTTACCCCACATACTGCACTCTGTATCCAAGGATAGTAGATACTATCTACTATCATTGCTCTGTATCAGTCATGCAAGCAAATATCCTCTCTAGGCGCGACTGCGAGCCACCATACAAAAGAAGACATAATTGGGAATTTCCTAAACAGAAGTCGGAACCCTTAGATTCTAGAAGGACCATACATTCACAAATCGAGTTCCTGACCTCGTGAGTTGCCCACACGTTTAACGTAGGGTCTGCCTTCAAAGCAATATGTTCGTGCCCTTTCAAAAACGGCAAAGTGACATTTCCAAATGAAGGAGAAGTAATATATAGTGCATGTAGTCAATTTATTCCCAGGGGGGCGAATGACAATTCAGCCCCCCCGGGAATTATAGCTTGATTCAACACTGTCTGCATTCTTTCGTTGGAGCAAGTATACAACTGTTATTTCTCATACGGTATCCGATATTATTAAATTCTATGTCCATAAAAGTTTGTAAAAACATCACTAGGTTGAAAGTAGGTAGGTTGAAAGCTCTCTTGTAAAAAATTGCTTCGAACAGCTTGTTATTACGTAGGCCTACAGTGTACGGTACATTATTTCTAAGTTTCTAAGTATCACAATATCAAAGATTATTCCTCTGGAATTGAAGTCAACTTGGACAAGCTGTTGCACTAGAAGAATCTTTACACCTGGTAGGCCTAGATTAAAATATCAGTGATGCACCAAGCAGTGGCGTAGCTAGTAACTCAAAGGCTTGGGTGCAAGGTTCTCTGATGGGGTCTGGGGGAGGCGGAATTTTTTTGGACCTGTTTTTGCTCAAGAGTCAAGATAGCCTGTAGAGCGATCTGAGACAGGAACCGTCCCGACAACTATTTTTGGAATGACAGATCACACAAAAACGGGATGATCTCTGTAAAACTGGGACGTCTGGTTACCCTCTATGACACTGACCCTTTGTTTATAACGATGCATATGTATGTATGTGTATTTTAACTAGGGCGCTTCGCGAACGCTTTTTCCAGTCTCGTTGATGGATGAGCTTTTTTTTGGAATATTTCTGTCAAATGATTACGTTTTTATGTGGAGTCTCCTTACTTTTTCTATTAGTTACTTGATATTACTTGTTCATTATACACCTGTAAAAGGCTTATATTAAAACCTTTATTTCTATGAATTTTGACCAACTTTTTAAACTTTTTCTTTCAAGAGGCACTACATCACCATAATCTGTATGTCAATGTAAAATATGAACGTTGTAGCCCCACCCGTTTGGTCAAAATAGGCCCAAATATCACGAAAATATCGTATTAAAAACCGGAGAAAAAATCGTAAAAGTAAGATTTCTATATGAAATATTTTCAAATTAATTTCCAATGTAAATTATTTGTTATAATATTTTCTAACACATTTAGGACACCCTCTCGCCCTTCGGGGCCCCTTCAAGGCATTACCCCTTCAAGCATTATTCAATGCTCAGAGCACGAGCACGACCGCACCCCTTGAACCCCCTATTCTTACGCCCCTGGCACCAAAAATTAGATTTAATGCATTTGTAACGGTCAAATTATCATAAAATAACTAGTACAGTGGTACACAACAGCTGTTGGCAGCCAAAATCTTACAGATTATTTGAAAGCTAGTTGAGGTGAATTATTTGAAAACCATGTAGCCTACCCAAGTCATAGTAGGCCTACATATTTACAGTTGAGAAGCTAGTTTCATACCCCGATATTGACACCATTGTGGAAATTCTCCCCCTTCCTGTGATGGATAACAGAAGTCATTGCCATACTGCGTTAGAAATTCAATTTTACTGAATGATGGAAATGAAGTTTGATGTTTCATAACTAGGGATGTTAACTGATCAACGTAATGGAACAGAATAAATGTATGTTATGGTTTGACCAGGTAGCAAAGGAAATCAATTAAAAAATGCAATTTTTAATTCCTAAAAGGTACCTCTGTTTCCGCCTTTTTTTTAGATTAGACAATATCCTTACATTCATATGAAGTGATTTAATTGTATAAGTAGGAGGTAGGAGGCTTACTATCTTGTAGCTATTTTGTATTCATTCATGAGAAAGTTTGTTTTGTTGTATTCATGCGACAATTACAGACGTTTACTAATTTCTAACGTAGGCCTACCGGTAATGTCTAAACAGATGTCCAAAAAACAATTTTCTGGATGTAACTGACCAATAATGAACAGAATAATAATTATATTTGAAGATTTGATTAACTATAACCATAAAAAGAAGCATGATCTATGATATGTAGTATAAAATACCAGTTTTAATTCAGACAAGGTAGGCCCTACATCTGTTACCATACTCGGTACCTCTGTTACCAGCCTACTTCTTGCAAAGTAGGCAACATACTTTAAAATACACAAAGTGACTTGTGAATCTGATTTAAGTACTATTTTGTGGCTTTTTTGTATGTGAAGGATTTTTATTTTGCATGCAATAATCACAGAGTTTTAATCATCCAGGGATGACTTCGGGTACCCGGGAACCAGTTTGGAACCGGTTCTATTTTTTCCATTTTTTTTGTGAAGTTAGTCAATTATTTACTTTATATTGACAGGTCGTCACTTTTAACACACACGTTCTCATGAACGTGAACATTCGACGGTCTCGGGCGCCAGAGATGCTCGTTTTTAATGTCCAGCTGTTGAAAACGCACTTTCAGAAGGAACTGATATTGCCGGAATGCATAAATATCTCCGCCAGTCACTTATCGGCCGATAACGATGAATAGTGTTGCGCCCGCAGCGTGTTGGTGACGTCACTCACTGGAGCTCCACACAGACGAAATTCGAGCGCTTATTAATGACGAATCACTTACTGCAGCCGCTGCGCGCTGACGAGTGAAAGCCTGAACGGCGGCGGCGTTAATTGAAAGGAATGTGATACGTAACACAATCAAACGAGTACCAGACAACTCAATTCATTACCCGGGCTATTATCAACGGGCCGGTATCCGTTCACAGCCCTACACCCAATCATCCCAAAAAACAAAGAATGAGGCAGCTAGGCGATGCTGCGGTCGGTAGTTGCCACCCTGCAGAGGATGTGTCATACACGTATTTTCAAGGACACGCCATGCAGTTCATCTTCAAACAAATGGAAAGCCGCTTCAGTGACACATAAATATATGTTTTATCTAAAAAAAAATTAAATGTTTAGGATCCGGTTCCGAACCGGATCCGGCGAGGGTGGATCTGGTCTTAGATATCTAAGATCTTACCACAAATAAACAAGATCTTGGCAACATTTTCAGCAGGGTACCTTTATCAACTTGGAAAATGTTATGTGACTGGATTTCTATTACCGGTAGCAACGGTGTTTAATATTTATCCATAGTAGGCCTCGTAGGCCTCATAGTAGGCCTCGTAGGCCTCATAGTAGGCCTCGTAGGCCTCATAGAGGCCTAGTAGGCCTCGTAGGCCTACATTAGATTTCAAAAATATATTGCTTTGTAAGGTAGGGCTACCCTAGCTGGTTTTGTATCTGGATGCCACATTGACTTTCCATTTTCCCCCAAAAAATATGAATAATTTCACTACCCATTTAGGTAGGCCTATAAATAATGGATTTTTTCCATGTGTAGGCCTACAATATTTTGTGGGTATTGCACATTTACTTGGCCTATGTCTTACATTATGAAAGTGTGATATATGGTTTTGAAATGAGTTTGACCTTAGAATTGGATATGTAGCTAAACAAGTGGTGTAGGCCTTCATATTCTTCATTTAATTTACATGAAGGAGGCATAATCATAATAGGCCTGCTGCATGTTGCATATAATTTAAGTTGCCTAAATAGTTGAGGGCTGCCCCTTCCTTAATAAAAGTATCCAATTTGCGTGTGCATCTGTGTTCCATTATTACTAAAGTAAGCACTGGTTGTGTAGGTTATGAACTATTGGAGCAATCTAGCTTCTCGGCGGCAATTAACTTTGCTCACAAACTACCGCTACTGAAACAAGAACAACAGGATGACGTGACAGAAGATCAGCGTAATAAGGGTTTTATTGAAGTGGACGTAGATCGAGGTCAACCCCCCTTGGATAATTCTGATTCCACAAGTGAGTAATCGTATTGGATGCGTAATGTAGCCTAATTATCTAGCTAAGTAAGTTAAGGAAAATGAACAAAGCGACAAAGTCTTTCAATGAAACTTATAAGGATTACCGGTACTCTATTTTTGTGTATGTTTGTTTGCAATGAATTTAAAACTATAAAAAGGTGATTATGTGACAAAGGACCTACCCTCTCAAAACGTAGTGATTCTGCACATGACAGTGTAAGTTACTACTGCAAATTAAGCGTTATATCCTGTATCAGTTGTAAATAGTGAAAGTAAGATATTCCTGCGGTCCAATTTGTTATTATCCGAGAGCCTGAGTACGGTCCGCATATTGCCAATCAATGAACAAAACTAAATTAAATGAACATTATACGTATTACCAGATCAGCTCAACATTGTATGATTTTTTGTCGCGAATGGCATTTGAAAAGCAGCACTGGCATTTAATGCCGGCCATTGTAAAGTAGCTTGCTTTATCAATTAAGCCAAGTTTTTTTTGGACAAAGCTGCACGGTTAACACAGCTCCTCCCCCCCCCCCCCCCTTTAAGCAATTATTTTACCCAGCCTCTCCCTGTGAACCACATCAAGCCAAGAAGGAGGTACACTCTCTACAGGTGAAATAAGAACCAGACAGTAGGCCCCAGGAAGTCTGTCACTTCTATCTCAAGCTGACCTGCAGAGTTATCTAGCGGTAAAGCAATACATATTACCCAGCTACTCCTGTGAAACCACATCAAGCCAAGCGAGGTACACTCGTACAGGTGGAAAACAAGAGCCAGACAGTATAGGGTTGCCAGGTGTCCCCGTATTACCAGGCAAATCCCGTTATTTGAGGTGTGCCCGCGTCCCCGTATGCCTCTAACCCATTGATCAGTATATCACGTATTTAGAATAAAGTAGTCCCAGTGTGCGCTTTTTCAACAATACGGCGCGGGCTTAAGTATATTCCCTTCCCCTCGGCCGGCCTTGGGCTGATCAGTCTGCCACTGCTTGCGCTGATAGTGGGTGAGGGCGGTGAGTCATTGTAGGGAGTGTCTCTAGCGTAAACGGGATATTCTTAAACTCGGGCGCCGCGTGCGTGTGACAAATCATTCGAACTTTCTTCTCAAAAATTGTCTGTTTCTTCATGGAGTATCCGGGTTCAAACAATGCGCATACTGAGAGAGTGGTTTCTCTTTGACAATAAATGGAAAGATACAAGAAAACCGTTGTTACCAAGAACTTATTTCTGCCGAATTAAGTAGCTATAATTATGACCAAACTTGCAAAGAGTTTGTCAACTATGTACAAGCAATTCAAAACCTTCTTCAAAGTGCAAAATCAAGCAATAAATATCAATAATATGTCATCAATAAATGTGCCTATAATAAAGTGATAATAATTTTGGTTCTATATAGCTATACTAATTTTTTGTACAATTCATTTATCTGAATATCTCCCTATTTCAATCACTATATTGCTTAAATTTTCACTGAATTACTCTCAATGCGTTTTAGGCCCTTCCCAGAAAAACAAACACCAAAAAAATTCGACTCCGGCAGCTGGGCTTCGCCAGACCCAGATCACTACGCAAAGTACTGTCCCGTATTTGAGTTTCAGGGTAATATTATGGCAACCCTTAGGACAGTAGCCCAGAGGGGGAAAAAAGGGTCTGTCACTTCTCTCAAGATGACCTGCAGAGTGATCTAGCTGTAAGCAAACATATTACCCAGGCCTCTCCCTCGTGCACAACATCAAGCCAAGAAGGAGCGTACACTCTGTTACTGGTGAAACAGAGCCAGACAGAGGCCAGAGGAAGTCGTCACTTCTATCAGTGACCTGCAGAGTGATCTAGGTAAAGCCAATTAAACATTACCTGCCTCTCCTGGAACCCACATCCAAGCCAAGCAGGAGGTACACTCTGTACAGGTGGAAACAAGAGCCAGACAGTAGCCCAGAGGAAGCCGCTTCTCTCAAGCTGACCTGCAGAGTGATCTAGGTAAGCAATATCAGATACCCAGCCTCTCACGTGAACAACATAAGCAAAAGCAGGAGGTACACTCTGTACAGGTGAAACAAGAGCCAGACAGCAGCCCAGAGGAAAGTCGTCACTTCTCTCAAAGTGACCTGCAGGAGTGATTAGCGTAGCAAGACATATTACCCAGCCTCTCCCTGTGGAACCACATAAGCCAAGAGGAGGTACACTCTGTACAGGTGAAAACAAAAAAAAACAAGAGCAGACAGTAGCCCAGAGGAAGTCTGTCACTCTTCTTCAAGCTGACCTGCGGAGTGATCTAGGTAAGCAATATATATTACCCAGCCTCTCCCTCGGAACCACATTCAAGCCAAGCAGGGAGCGTACACTCTGTACAGGTGAAACAAGAGCCAGGGACAGTAGCCCAGAGGAAAGTCTGTCAATTCTCTCAAGCTGACCTGACAGAGTGATCTAGGTAAGCAATACATATTACCAGCCTCTCCCGAGTGAAAACCCATCAAAGCCAAGCAGGGGGTACCACTCTGTACAGGTGAAACACAGAGCCTAGACAGTAGCCAGAGGAAAAGTCTGTCACTTCCTCAAGCGACCATGCGAGTTGATCTAGGTAAAGCAATACATTTACCCAGCCTCTCCTGGAACCACATCAAGCCAAGCAGGAGGTACACTCTCGTACAGGTGGAAAAAAGAGCAGACAGTAGCCCAGAGGAAGTCTTCACTTCTCTAAGCTGACCGCAGAGTGATCTAGGTTTTAAGCAATGTTTTTTTTTTTTTTTTTTTTTCTAAAACAGTTTGTTGACAACTCAGCACAGCCACAATATTTCATAGCATCATGCTCTGGTCCCCCACTCCACTAGACTCATACACCCATGCTATCTCTTCCCTCACATTCCACACTCCAATAATAACCATTCCTTATTACTGACCTTTTTTTATGTATGATGATCTATTACAACGTAACTCCAAGTTTGACTCATGTACAATCATGTATCGTAGGCTAGTGATGGGACACCATAAGCTGAAAGGCAATGAGCTCAAGAGTTGATTGAGAGCACGATCCACTTGTAGCTAGTCAATCACGCGCGCAAAGGCACCACCCCCCCTGTAGGAAGTCTGGTCCTGTTGCTATCGGCAGGTTCAGTTTTGTAAGAAAAAAAAAAAAAGTGCATTGTTTCATGGTTTGAACTTTACGTTGTAATTAAACTATTATTCGGATGAAAGACAGTGTCTCTTGTGGCGAGCCTTCCTATCCAGTTCAACATAGTTTTAAAGAATTCTTGCAAGCTGGAAAAATTAAGAGTACATCAACCGAAGGACGAAGCACCCCCTCTCCCCCTGGAATTCTGGCAGCATATTCGTTGCACTTAGCTACCGCTCACTATACGCCCCAGCCCCACAGAGTTTTTGACACCCCCTGTCAACCCAGGACTTAAGTGTTGGTACGTTATTAACTGCTACATTATAGTGTCATCATAATTCTGCGTGCGGCTTCCCACCTTTCCCTCGATTTTGCGGCGTGGACACGGAATCATATTTGATTATGAATTGACGTTAACCTCGTAGTCAGGCACGACGATTTTAAAAATTATTTAAGCGAGCGAAGCGAGCTTTCCATTTGAACTTCTCCGGCAAATTAGTCAATGGGTTTGTTTGTTTTTGTTGGTTGTTAGTTTGTTTGTTGTGGTTTGTTTGTTTGTTTGTTTGGAGGTCTCGCCATAACGTATCGAACGGAGGCTCGGATCGAGTTGAAATTGTGACATCGCAAGCTTCGTTCTCGATTGAATGCCATTGGTATTTGCTAAAATCGTTTCTCCCCCCAAGTTTAAAAAGTTACATTAAAGTTAATCGAAAGTTTTTTTAAAAAAAACTAAAACGCAACAAAAATCTGAGATAGCTAAATCATTTAGACTGTCCATGGGTCACGACATACGTTTAATATTTATTTTGAGCGATAAGTAGTGTAGATGGAAATTACATTATAACAAAGTGCCGTTACCATGGCAACGGAAAGTCGCGGAGCTTTTTTGGCTCATGATAGCGGTCGAACAGAGATTCGGATCGAGTTGAAATTTGGACCATCTGCAAGCTTTGATCTGCATTGAATGCCATTAGTTTTGTGGCAAAATCGTTTAAAAACTTAAAAAGTTACATTAAAGTTAATCGAAAGTTTTTTTTTCAAACTAAACGGCGACAAAATCTGAGGTGGCCAAATCATTTAGAATGTCCGTCCGGTCACGAATATGTTAATTTTATTTTGATCTGATAAAGTCTAGTTGTAGATGGAATTTCTACATTTTAACAAAGAACGTTACCATCGGCCATCGAAAAATTCACACGCGAATTCTGGTCACTATGCACGACCACCTAGAAAGAAATCAAAATACTATCGAGGAAAGCAGTGTATTATTTGTGATTACCAAAGAGTTGTTAAAATAGTTTGCCCAGAGACAACTAATGTCAAGGTACTCTAGATGGCGGTGGATTTTTATCCACAAAGTATAGGTTAACCACGGGTTTACCCAAATACCTTGCCAATGAGGATAATAACTAATATTCGGAACATAGGCCCCGTGGACTGCAAACGTCGCAAATTTTAAAATTTAAAAAATGTGCCAATGTGGGTCTAGCTATAGCACGTGCCTCGCTTATCAAGGTGTCCACCTGAGGAGTTTCCTAGTATTAATAGAATATTGGTACATAATCTCAAGGCCCATTTGAGTCTTAATTTAAGGAAAGATTGTGTGTTCTATTGTTTTCAGTTTGCTGGGTTATTGTAATAATTATCATTTCTTATGCCAAGGGATCTGTAATAATTAGCATCAGCTATTGATTGCATGGCTACTTATATTGTTACATAATCAAGACAGTTAAGGCTAACTAAGGAACAATAATGTTGCTTTGTATGCATTTTAAGGTTGTAAGGTTCGGAATAATTTCTGTTCTCACTGGATATTTTCATGTTAATTATATTGTCTCATTATCCTTTAACATAATACAAGGTCAATTAGAGGAAACAAGGGTTGTCCCCTCTGCTTTTCATGAAACAAACCCTTCGGCTCATCTTCTTTGTTTGTATCAGCCGTGAGATGGGAATGATTGGCTAAACAAAAGTGGCGCCATATTTGCTTAATTTAATCACATTTATAATATGTAGTTTATGAAACCCCAATCCATCCCCCTTCTTCTTACCAACCCCCACTGCACCCCTTGTTCCCCCATCGTCACCCCTTACGTTCCTCGCTGGAAAGAAGTATTACAAGAGTGGTACTCACACTTAGAGAAATTTTTTTTTATCTAGGAGGCTCGGAATAGTCTTAGCTGTTTTAAAAGCGCCCTACAACTACTAATACTATTAAATAATAATACTGAGCAACGGCAATTAACACCAGTCAACACCAGTCAAAAAAAAACAGAAAAGATTGTACTTGTCTCCCCCCCCCCCCCCAAAAACAAACCAATATTGAAAAGCTTTGCAAACCAGACAGTTGACGTGCGTCTGTGTGAGTGACCAAAAATCTATATGGTTACCCTCACCGGATAGTTTGAGCTGCTCAAACTGAGATATTGACCAAAAGGAATTTTTTTGTGGTGCTGTTGGTAACTTTTTTGAGTTTACATTACTCCGAGAGCACTTTGCGACAGGTAAGTCAACGTTACCATGTAATGAAAAATTTATGCTGGATAACATTATCTTCAGAATGTGAGCAAAATACTGACAAAAAGCACTGGGGCAGACAGAAAACTCCAGCAACCAGTGTGCAACACATTAATTCTTGGCTAAGTACCTACCCTTGTACAATATAAGTATATCAACAAATGTATTTGGAGTCTACCTACTCTGCATTTCATTCACTCTCCAAACCTGTCCAGTGTGGACCCCCTTTTCAGTTGCCAGACTACCCAGCGTTGCCTACGTTGAACAACACCAAACAAGCAGAAGTACATACAGGCGCGTGGTTCCCGCGTGAAGCAGCAACTTGCGCCCAATACTCAGTGGAGCCGCCATGAGGAGAGCTTCACCGATCCTAGGACTTGCAAGGCGCGAGGAAGAAGAACATGGCTACGTTAAGATATGTAGATGTAAGATTTGTTATGAGTCATTCGTGGCTCAGTCTCATACTGACGAACAAGAGATAGGCCTGAAGAAATACTAGATATGGTTGTGATTGGTGTGGAGCGAAGTTTCCCACGAGTTGGGGTCGTCAGATCATCACATAGGTCTCACACACAAAAGATAACTAATTTCTTGTGGTTTATGTGAAAAATCTTTTCTTTCGAAATAGTGGCCTTACCACACACAAGAACACACACGGGTGAGAAGCCATTTTCATGTTCTGTATATAAAAAAAGCTTTTCTCAAAGCGGTGATCCTTAACAAAACACAAGAGAACACACACGGCGCGAGAAGCGATTCTCTGTTCTGTATGCTGAAAAAAGTTTCTGACCCGCTTTGTAGCATACCATGCACAAGCGAATACACACGGGCGAGAAGCCATGTTCTTGTTCGTATGTAATAAAAACAGTTTTCTCAGAGAGGTCATCTTGACCAGACACAAGAGAACAACCACACCGACGAGAAGCCATTTCTCTTGTTCTGTATGTGAAAAAAAGTTTGCTCGGTACAGTAGCCTTATCAGACACAAAACAACACACATGACCGAGAAACCATTCTCTTGTTCATATGTGAAAAAACCGTTTTCAAGCAGAAGTTACTTTTACCTTACACAAGAGAACACACACAGGCGAGAATGCCAAAACTCTTGTTCTATATATGTGGAAAAACAGTTTTTGACCAGCAGAACCGTACCATACACAAGAGAACACACACCGGGCAAAGAAGCCCATACTCTTGTTCTGTATGTGCAAAAACATTTGCTGCGCCCCATCACCTTACCAAACACAAAAAGAACACACACGGGCAAGTAGCCAATTTCTTGTTCTTTTGTGAAGAACGTTTCCCCCATAGCAGTAATTTATTTAATTATTTATTATTTGGACAAACAAATAACAAATACAAAGATACAGTTAAAGTTTATAACAGTTTCACCGGTAGTCCATTTTTGCTAAACATAGACTAGTTGTTACATAAGTATTAATTATAATATCAATATAGGTATTTTACAAAATAGTATAGGCATATAGCCTATTATATAGGTACCTCCTACTAATAATAAAAATATAGCAATTATTAGGTAGTTCTGGTATGTCTGTCATAAAGTCTTTTATGCTGTAGATGCCTTTTGTAGTAGGAATTAGTTAGTTCCATTTTTTGAATTTGATGTGTTCTGTTATGTTTTTTATTGATGGGGGAGTTTATTGAATAGATTTTATTCAAATTAATCAGAGTTTTTTTGACCTAGGTTTGTACGATATTGGTTAAGATTGAGTATTTTTGTCCTGTGTTGGGGTGTGTATTGCCACTGTTGACTGTGAGAGTGTGGATGTTTTTTTCTTATGACTAAAATGACTTGAGAAGTAAAAGGCATGTAACTGTAGAATGTTTATTGTATAAAAGATAGGGTTTGCAATGCTACGTCGGCTTAAGGGTAAATAATGCCCTGATTGCTCGTTTTTGGGATGCACACCTTGTCGAATGAGTCGATATCACCAAAATTCGATTCCATATCGCAAGTGCATTCAAATAGAGAAAAGTAATATTTTAGCAGTTTGATATGTTGCTTATTTGTTGATGCTCTTAATTGCCAAAACAAGCTGAGCTGAGTTTTGGTTTTTTTTTTTTTTTTATTAGGGTGTTTGATGTAGGCATGCCAGGTAAGTTGTTATCTATTGTTATTCCCAATAATTTGCTTGTGTAGATGATTCTACTGTGGATTTATCATGTGAATTTGTAATGCAAGGTATTTGGTTGAGTGATTTGTTTTTTTGGAATGAATGGAATTGAATAAATTTGGTTTTTGATGAGTTTAGCAGTTGTTTGTTCACCGTAAACCATTCGGTGGATTCGGTAATTCTTTTATCTGCCTTCTCTTGAAGTTGTATTGTCTCATTAGCGGTAATACTTGTAGTGAAGTCATCTGCAAAAAGCTCTGCATCCTCGATGTTATCAGGTAGATCATTAACAAAGATGATAAAAAATAGTGGGCCAAGGATTGATCCTTGTGGAACGCCACAAATTACCACACAAGAGAACACACATGGGCGGGATGCCATTCTCTTGTTTTATACGTATATGGAAAAACATTTTCCATGAACGGTGACCTTACCAAACACAAGAGAACACACGTGGGCGAGAACACTTTTCCCCGTATTTCCATATTGTGTAAATTTAAACTTAAGGATTTAGTTAAATATTCGAAATTTCATAAACTTCCACCTCGTCGTCTCGTATGGGGAACTCAAATATGGCAGTAGAATGGACAACAAGTAGAAGGCGGGGCTAAGTTAGTTCCGAAAAATCCTATAGATAGCGCCACGAACTGTGGGACACGCTGCAACCCAAGTGTGGTTGGCGCAATGGACTTGAACGTGTTTTATGCCAGTACGGGTGGAAAAAATCCTTAAAAAATATGTAATTTTTTAGAATGGGCTTAGCCAAAAACTATGTAGGTCAAGAAGGAAGCCAGCGGCTTTTACGGGTAGGCTACAGTCTCTTTGTATCGTCCCATGTTAATTAAGAATGTGTGGACTTCGGGAGACGGTGATCATCATGGTGAAAGCATGGTAGGCCCTATACCTTTGGGCTTAGAATGATTATAAACCCAAAGCCTTTACTATAGAAAGCATTTTTTTTAGTTTAGTCTCAGGTTTAGGCCAACATAATTTATTATTTCTCAGTTCACAAGATCATATCGTAGAAAGTAAGCCTGGGTTTAACTATAGGGGTAGGACTAGACACTCCTCTTTGCTAAGATTTAGACCTAGAAATGTACCCCTATTTATAGTTTAAACACAGTTTAGGCCTTTAACCTTGGAAGCTTTAGACCTAGGCCTACCTTTGTTTGCCATGAGTTTGCCATGAGGAATTTGCTTTCAATCGGAATCCACGAAATGCAAAGAACATAATATAGGCCTACAAGCATGGTATCAGCTATTGTTTCTCATCTATCTGATTTTAACTTCCCACGTCTTATTTCTCAACTTGATATCCTTCGGACACGAGTGTAAAGACACCTCTCCTATTTTAGCTCTTGACGAACATCGTGATAACACAATATTGAATTATTTCAATCCAGCAATCCAGTCTTTAGTGTGGTACAGTGAGGCTGTCAGTTAAAATCGTCCCACAGTACGGCCATCTTTGATCACATGTTTGAGTCGGACGTCAGGGGGGTGGAGTTAGATAGATAGATAGATAGATAGATAGATAGTACTTTATTTGTTGTTTAAATACATACAGAAACATGTAACCTAACAACAAAAAGGCGAGGTTCAATCCAACACGATTGATCTTCCACCTAAGCCATATACATACATAGAAATTTAACATTAATTATTTAAAGACATTTTACATTTTTTACAACAAAAGATAATATATACATGAAGAGAGTAGTTATAAAAAAAATATAGTACATATTATAAATGTAGTATCAATAAAACATTTTCTCAATGTTACACTAGCCAAGCCCTAGTACATATTCCGTTAACTTGTAATAGCAGCCTTCAATGAGGTATGTTTTAAGGTTCCTACTAAAGGTGTGTATAGATTTAATATTTTTTATTTCATTTGGTAGGGCATTGAACATCTTTATGCTATTATTATGAGGGCTTCTCTGTGCCATACTAGTGTTGCAGCTGTTTATGTGTAGATTAGAAGCGCTTCTAGTTTGATAAGAGTGCACATCACTATTTAGGGTGAAATTTTTGGCATTTCTTTTTACTTGCATGATACTGGTATGGATGTAGATACCTGGTAGGCCTACTGTTAAAATATGCAGCCTCTTAAAGATTGGTTTGCAGGATGTTCTTGGCCCTACACCTACTATGGCTCTGACTATCCTTTTTTGCTGAAGTAATACTCTATTTGCTGTTGTACAATTTCCCCAGATCAGTATACCATATTTCAGAATAGAGTACACATAACCATAGTATGTTGAAAGGATAGCCTTTTGGTCACAAAGATGGCGTATTTGGCGAAAGGCATAGCTTATAGATTTAAGTTTCCCACATATAACATCTATTTGACTGTTCCATTTGAGGCATTGGTCAATTTCTATACCAAGTGACTTGATAGAGATGGACAAATTTACCTTGCAACTATTTTCAATACTTATTATGTTATCATTTTTGCTATGGCTAGCAGCAAATAGAATAATTTTAGTTTTATCCATATTCATTACAAGTTTATTTAATCTGAAATAATGGTCCATCTGTATCATTGCCTCTTTCAGCAAGCAGATTAATTCATTTATTGAGTAAGCCATGAGTAGCACTGATATATCATCTGCATACATAGTAATTTTAATTTTAGTTATGATGTTTATCAGATACAGACTAAAATCATTTGTAAATAGAATGTAGAAAGGGGCCCAAGCACAGAACCTTGAGGCACCCCTACCTTAACTTGTAACTTTTCAGATTTTTTACTAGATGACACATTTCCCGACTTGTATCTAGTTTCCACATATTGAGTCCTATTTGACAGATAGGATTTGATCCAATCGTGGCATTTACCACGAATCCCATACATACTAAGTTTATTAAGTAGCAAAGTATGGTCAATGCAATCAAATGCCTTACTTAAGTCTACAAAAATTCCAGCAGTTAACCTACCCTTGTCGAGGGACTGGTAAATTTCATTTACAAAGTCTTGTAAGGCCGTTTCAGTTGAATGCTTTGCTCTAAAACCATGTTGATTTTCCATAATGATGTTGAACTTATCAGTAAAAGCTACTAGTCTTGTATGCATGGCGAGTTCAAAAACTTTAGAGAAAGCTGACAATAGGGATATGGGCCTATAGTTTTTAGTTTCCTGATGATCACCTTTTTTATAGATGGGGACAACACGTGCCTCTTTTAACAATTTCGGAAAGACCCCTTCTTCAAATGACCTGTTAATTAAAAAGCACAATGGAGCTGCAAGGTGCATTTTCATTTTTTTTAGTATACTACATGGAAAATCATCAGGGCCATATGAATTTTTATTTGCAAGGTTGCTGATTATTTCAAGTATTTCTGACTCTGTGACGTTACTTAGAAATATGGAGTTGCTAATACCCTGGGTTAGCACCTCTTTACAATAGATAGGGGGGATTTGCGCTTGTATTGCTAGAGCAGCATTTGTGAAGTACTGATTGAACTCATTAGCCACTTCAAGAGGGTTTGACGTAATGTGCCCATCTTCGCATTTTAACCTAATATTTTTAGTTTCTTTATATTTACTTTTGCCTGTCTCTATTTTTACAATATTCCACATACATTTAGATTTATTTTTAGAGTTGAGGATTTGATTAGAAAGGTGACATTTCTTTACTAGACATACTTTATTTCTGTACTTTTTTCTAAAAAGTCTAAGCGTAGCCCTTGCTTCTTCTTGATTACCCTTATTACTTTTAATTTTTTTATACAATTTCTTAAGGGTTGATTTCATTGATACAAGTTCTGAATCAGGTTTGACCATGCCACTTTTTTTTACGATTGTTAGTCTTTTTAAGAGGAAAACATATGTTAAAAAGAATTTTAACCTTTGAGATGAAGCAAAAAAACATTTCATTTACCTCTGTGGCATTATAAACTTCATTCCATGTCTCTTCAGACAGTGTATATTCAAAATTACAGATATTTTCATCATTTAATATTCTCCTATAAAAACATTCCTGTTTTTTAAATAGCCTGGGCTTATTTTTGCCTTCCAAGTTAATAAAAAATTTCTTGAGCTAGGTGATCAGAGAGACATGGTTGGAATACCTTAACACATGTATCAGCCTTATTTAGGTTTGTTACAATGTTGTCAATACATGACCCCTTGCCCGTACAGACATCCTATCGAGTGACCTCATTTACTAGAGCACTGACTCCATAATTATTAAATAGGTATATTACATCATTTTTCCTACTGCTACATTTCAGGAAGTCAATGTTAAAGTCCCCACACATGATGATGGGGATTTTTAAGGTAGTTACCTTAAGCAGGATTTCCTCCAATCTTTCGAGAAACTGATCAAAGCATTTCCCTGCAACATCTTTAGGAGATGGTGCTCTGTATATAGCAACATTCCACAGTCAAATCCCGATTGTTTGTCAATTATACGTATGGCTGAAGCTTCTAGCACCTTCTCAACACTTATTTTATTTACTGATTTGAGCTCTTTAGAGGCACTAGCTAGATAATTCTTAACAAATATGCAAGTACCTCCATTTTTAGATTTAATTCTACTTATTACACTAACACAAGTGTAACCTTCAATATGAAATGTGTCAAATTCTATTTCTTGCATCCAATGTTCAGTTAAGCACACTATATCAAATTTGGTTTCATTCAGAAACATTTCAAGTTCATTCCGCTTGTTCCTTAGACATTGAATGTTTAGATGCAAGATTCGAAATCCTAGGATACTTTTACCTATGGGGTGTTTATTGGTGCTGCTGATAGCCGAAAAGGGTGGACTGTGTCGGTTGGGTTTACTTGCACCAGCGGTAGATTTATTGGTTTATTTATACTAGAAGAATTAGTATTAGTATTATTATATTTAGACAAACTTGTTGAAGACAGGTCAGTAAGACCACAGCTGTCTGTAGCAAGTTGGGTTAGCTGATCTAGTGTCAAGGCCTCATCTTCATCATCTTCTTTATAGTCTTTATAGCATTGGATCATAGCTGATGTAAGGAGGCCTGCATCCACGGGTGTAAGTCTACTTAAAGGCGTCTTCTGATTTGAACTTGGACCTATTCGAGTCCCCGTTATTTTGTTTAGATCAAAGTTCGTTGAAGCACTTGGTTGAAATTCCTGCTCCCCTACTGATGGTTCCTTTCTGAGGTCTGCATGATGTAGTCTCTCTGGCTGACTGACTTTCTTTAATGGTGACCTTTTACGTAGTTTGATTGATAATGTGGATTGATATACTAGTTGGCTAGTTTTACTAACGGTGGTAGAGGTATTTGTGCTGCTGGCAGATGCAACTGGCATAGGTGCCAGACTGGGGGTGGGGTCCAAGGAGGTATGAATAATGTAAGGAGACAGCATGTCGCCGTGAAAACCATAGCCACTTTGAACGACAATGCGTGGTCGGCGAAAGCCTCGAACCCAAAGCAAGGTCGTCGGTATTATTAAAGCCATTGTCAAAGCTATGAGCATTCCAAAACAAACAAAAACGCAGCACATCAACTAAAATTACATTTCAACTCTTTATTATTCATTCTCATATTGATACAAGAGTTATTATCAATGTTTTAAGTATAATATCAGCTGTTTCGGCCGTCGATGGTAGTCGCCATATTGGTCAGCACCAACGAGAAGCAGTAGATACTGCGAAAAACTCTATGTTTTAGTAGCCGCCATATTGGTCAGCACCAACGAGAAGCAGCAAATACTGCGAAAAACTCGATCGGAGACGTTCAAAACGGCCACGTTCATTTGTACAGCCACAGATAGCGCATGCTGTCTCCTTACATTATTCATACCTCCTTGGTGGGGTCCCCTTGACCTAATTCCCGGTCAATTAGGCAGGCTCCTTTTGAGCTAGACGTAGGCTTGGTGTGAGGAGGTGACACCTCCACCACCCGCGGCTGTAAGCCATCCCTTTTTTGTAAGCCAATTTCTACTAGGCCTACACTAATCTTTCTAGATATTAAAACTGACAGTTGTTGCTTGCCCTTCAGATTTAGATGTAGCCCATTCTTGGTGAAGTGCTCCCTACCTAGATTCTGCATAGGTAACACTTCCACCCCCAACACATTGTCCAGTAGCATATGAATTTTAGAGTTTACCATTGAAATTCTACCATTCACTCGCTCTCGGTCGTTTGTGTTTGGATAGTCAAATCTCGGTAGAATTTCACATACTATCACCCTGGGTCCAAAGGGGTACTGGGTTTGGCGTAGGGGTTTGAGGGCGTCCCTAATGTTATTTATATTGCCTTCAATGTCATTTGCTCCTGCAATGATTATCAACTTGTCATTTACACTTAGCCTAACCAATGTTTGTGCAAGTCCCTCCGTGACAGCTAGGGCTCCCGCTCCAGGTTTAACCATCGAGTTTACTTTATATCTGCCCCTTTGTCCACACGAAGAATTAAGTTTATCACTTATCAACGATGCCAAGAATCTCCCGTGACTATCAGCCATAATTGTTAGTTTTGAACCGGGTCGCTCGTGGAGCTTTCATCATCAGTTGGTATCCTATCCTGTGCGATGACCGTGGTACTAGCGCTATCGTTGGATATGTTCACGAACTCTGTCATTGCTTCATTCGCGCTTCTTCGCTGCTGCGTTGTTTCTAAGGCGGTGGTTACACTTTTGTCATTACCGTGCATGTCCTTACCTAACCTTACTTTTAGATTATCAATTTCCCTCTGCATTGATTGAACTTGTAATATTAGCTCCCTGATTTTTAGTTCACATTCGCATTCATTAAACCTTTTATTTCTTGGATCTACGACAGGTAGAATTGAGTTCTCGTTAGTTAGATTTGGCGTGAGTATAGGCCTATTTGGCCACCTAGGCCTTGCCTGGGCCTCATCACCATGCCGTAGGCCTACGCAATCGCGGCAAAAGTTGCTAGTACCTTGCAAAACTGCACATTTATTATGTACCCAATTCGTGCATCGAGAACACTGAAACACAGGACCACTTGTTTTATAGCACACGGAACACTTTTGTTTGATTTTGAGTTAAATATTACGGAGCTACGTGAACACGACCTTATACCTGCGGCCGACTAACTCGTCCATTAGTGATCCTTGGATTTTGAGGCCGTAAATTGCAAATGTTACATTTTATAGCAATTTTTAACAAAATATTACTAGCTCCTACGATAGCCGAGATGACTGTAATAGCATATACAGAGGTCCAAATAATTGTATGCGTGTACTAGAACTAGAAACATGTCACTTTTAGTCCGGGAGTCCAGTTGTCTCTCAATCCATTTACCTATGGCAGCCATCTTTAGATGGCGTCTGTAGTGTAAAGACTGCCACATTACGACAGAATCTTTGCATGTGGCACCATTTTTAGGATTAAATCGATCATCATGAACTCAAATATGGCAGTAGAATTAATATTCCGTTAATTTTGAGGCCTTAAATTGCAAATTTCACACATTTTAAGGCAATTTTGTTACACAAAGATGTTATTACAGTCAACTCAGCTATCGTAGGAACTAGTAATATTTTGTAATAAAATTGAAATATATTCACGTATCACACAATCCCACGTCCTACGAGGTATTCAAAGGGGCTTGTTAAAGATGAAAGAAAAATAATTAGTGTCATGTAATAATCTGTCACCATAATGAATGCTCAGTAATAAATAAAAAAGTAAAAGTGAGACCGCATAAATATTTATTATCATTATGATTATTCGTGTAATTCACAATGTTAGTTAAGAGATTGAGAACGGAGATGTACTGCGTCAACCTCAGTTCGATGAAAAAGATGATCACTTTCATCATGACGCGACTAAACTATTGCTTTTCATGTAGTTTATTTACTGTACATTTTACTGTATTATTTACAACCTGATTTCACAATGTTGATTTATAAGTTTTAACTTTGAATTATAGAATTAACATTGTGACTTCTTAGGTAAAACAATACGTATCTAACAAATATAGCTATAAGTCTTCTAAGTGTCTCATCATTCAAATTCTGCTCTTGGTATTCTTTGTTTGTCCATTCTTCTCACATGTAAAAACCATCTCACCCTTTCTCTTCCAAGGTTGAACAAAACCTTGTCAACTCCTACTACTTTCGACTTCGACAAGCTTTGATATTCTCTCTTTGCTCCTTGCGCATTACATCTCTGCGGCTTGTATATTACTCGGGTCCCTCGCTCCTAATGTCCAGATCACTTCACCATAATATGTAAGTATTGGCTAATAGTTCAACTAATAAAGTACAGCTTACATTACACGGAAAACCTTCATCCCACAGTAACGTTCTTGCTTGCTGATGACATACTTCGGCCTGGGCCACATGTTTTTTAGAGATTTCACTTGTTTCTTTGAATTGTTTGCTACATATATCAATTCATCCCACATGTAACAATGTTTCTCCAGCCTTGATCGTTTCCTTGCACGTTCTGCTGGTTTCTTTCTTGGCTCGTTTTATTACTAGAGTTTTACTAGTGATTTATTATAGTATTAAATTAACTTGTAAGAACCACTTCAGGTTGAATTATTGTATTTATAACTTTGGTGGTGTCATAGTGCTGTTGTATTGTTTTTAATATGGTTAAGATTAATATTGTTTTTTTACCATTTTGTATGAATTGTGAAAATAGCAAACATTTCTTAATATCCTGCTACTACGTCACATATAGGAAGGAAATAAAATATATTATGGTTTGCATAAGTTGCACTTAAGAATTGTTATTTAATAATCTCCCTAGCAACATTAAAACGTCCCCATCTGTGGCCTCCTTCATAACTCAGTTAAAACACTTCCTCACATCCAAGAGCTTCTACTCACTCCACGAATACTTGATTCACAAAACTCTGTGTTAACCCATTTAGACCAGGGGCTGATGTCCATTATAATGGATGTAATAATGTTGTATTTTAAAATATTTATTATTTTTTCAATTTGATCTTCTTTTAAAAATCAAATGTTTTTTTTTCTCATTTCAATTGGACAAAATATAGTACCTATTTTAGAGAAGATTGAAAATTAAAATCTGCAAAAGCGGTAAAAAAAAGTTTTTTGGGAGATTTCCCAGAAATGTAATTTCTAGTATTGATGGTTTTTGAGGTACAGAAAATCCAAAAAAGGTAGGAATTCGGGGAAAATAATCTTAATATTTACTACAAATCAGAAGTTAAAAAATCCATCTCGATCAGGGTTCGAACCCGAATCTCCCACATTCCAGGTAGGCGCCTTATAGAAATCCATACAGTTCTATAATACAACTACAATTCAGAAGTTAAATAGTTAGGTCCTACCGTCTCGATGGTCTAGTTGGCTAAGGCGCCTACCTGGCATGTAGGAGACTTGAGTTCGAATCCCGATTGGGATGGATTTTGGAAAACGTTGCTTTCAATCCAAAATGTTCAGTATTTTTTTTTAAATATTACAATGGAAAATATAACAAAAATACTAAAAATCTTTTTAAAAAAATTAAATGTTAATTTTAATTTTAAATATCAAATTTCAGCAAATTTATTTCAGGTATGAATTCTAAATTTTATAACAAGTACCAGTATGTAGCCTACTTCTTTTTAGTAAAGGTTACAATTCTGTGTGTACATGTATTATTTATTATAACTACATGATAAAATAGTAAAAAGGGGCACTATAGAACCTACTTTTTTCCCACCTTGTAAGGACGCACGTCATAAATACATCACATGTGCAAACAATCAGTCTGGTATAGGGAAATGAGCCTTGGAATCCTTTTCAGAAATAACTCCTCGAGAGTTGCATGGATGGAAGATATCAATACCCAGCAAACACAAGTAATCCCGCCGGTACATAAAACGTACGTTCAAGAACGTACGCGCACGTACGTTTTATGTACGTTTTCCCCCCGTACATTGCCCGTAAGAATGTGTCACTTCCGCCCGTATGTATAACACACGTTTTTTAATGGTTTACAACATACCAGGGATGCACCTTAACCGCACGGAAAACACACGTTTACGGCACTCAGTAATATTCCGCCCACACGGGAAACACACGAAAAACACACGTAAAACACACGTTTTCGGCACTAATAAATATTTAGCCTGCACCTCGCTTGGTCTGCAGGGAATAAATCGATGGCTCCATCTAGTAGAGAATCTGAAAAGTATAAGTTAGCTATGCCAATAAACAATTACTAAAAATATTAAAAATTATTTTATTGACTTATGAAGTACAGTACTCACATCAATTTAAGCGGCATTTCATTAGATAACTATGTCAGTTTATTCAATTTGGAAACATGCATTATTAGATAAATTTTACTTCATCGTGTGTATTCGAACCTCGGCCATGTGTCGCTCCTTCAACCTGGAATCTGAAAGCCAGTCACTAGACCGTTCGGCCACGGTGAACTGATGACTGAGAAGAGTTAAACTAGCCTGTAGTTGGACGAGGCGCTCTCGTGTTTCGTCAAACCTAATACTCGGTCTCGAATATGATTTAAAGTTATAATTCTCCATAAATCAAAAACGTTGTATCATAAGTTTAGAAGGAAATATAACAATTATATTGCTAACAGTAAAGTTTGATGTAGATATATAATAAATTGAATTATACAGAACGGCAGAAGGCATTTATCAGTAGTAATTTGGTTGGAATCCTAAATAGATACATATATCCTGTATATAAATACATTTTGTCAGTGGTATTGTGCTAATATGAAAATGGTTGCATGGTCAATATATGATGATTGATTTGAGTATGAAATTCACGCTAGCAGTGGTGCAGAAATACGTACGTTGCCCATACGTGCAACACACGTACTCAAATGAATTACCCACACACCACACACATCCCACTCGATACGTGCGTTTTACGTACAGTTTACGTTTACATTGAGTACGTACGATGTCTGTGTGGGATATGTGCTGTCAAGCAACGCATAAGCAGTGCAGTGCCTGAACGCACGTTGCCCACACAATTCCCATATGTTCCAAAATACATATATACACACTACACACGAATTACACAGTACTAGTGTGTTTAACGTACATTTAACATACGTTTGACACAGTCGTGTGTTTGCTGGGTAATTTTTTTCTGGAGCCACGCCGGTTTTTGAGAAAGATTGGTTGAGCATTGAACCCGCTCCAACTGATGTGCTGGAATAACTCAAAGCATGCAATTGTTCACGCCAATGCCTTCCTTAGTCATGTTATTGATTGCGTAATTATCTTCGTCGTACCGACATGTGCAAAATACAGACTTGCACAAATTATGATGTCAGTACAAAAGAGGATGAGAACGAAGAAAACATTGACACAGACGTGAATGAAGAGGTCTGAAAATGAAAGTGATGTTCCTATTGAAAATATATATTTTTATTATATATTATACATTTTACGTATCGAAATATGCATATCCTTTTCTTACAGAATGTCTTAGTTGATCTAAGCTAGGCTAGTGCAGTAATTTTGACTAGTAGATAACAATGTTTGAAGCAAAATGAGTTCTCTGACAAAAAATATTGTGAACAGACTGTACTTCTTTATTTATTATTAATCTTATTAATAATTACGTTTCGCGTTAATTCTTTTTGTGGCAACAATAATTCCAAAATATTCATAAAAACTATAAAATTAACGGTTGATTTGGCATATGCACTCGAGCCTGAAAGCTGCATGCAGCAATCTGCATTTTCTGTTTAGAGGGTTTCTATGTTTTTATTTGACAGTTATATTGCATTTATGTCTACTATTATATTGCGTCTAAATGTAATGACATATTAATAGCTTAACAAAAACAATGAACATGTACATAGTGTAACTGTCGCAAAACAAAAGTACAATGTACAATTGTATATATAAATATTTATTTACTAGTTATACATTTAGGGACCCACTTTTTGGAACAGTCTATACCTACATATTCTTTATATTTCCCTGTAACAATGCTTTTGCTTGTGTAATATACTCTCGGAATAATATTTTAAACGCTTGAACGCTATGCTTAAAATAAGTAATTTGGCATTGAAGTGGGAAAGTGTGAAAGAAAATATTGAGTGTCACGCGTTTTGACATATATATTTTTCTGGAATTCAACTATTTGCATAGCCTTAATCACCAAAAATGTATATCATGTTATGTTTTATCCCAGTTAGGCGATAATTATAAATCTAATATACAACTAGAAACAAATCCACTGGGCAATTGTCTCTGCAAACCTTTATTTTTTTTAAGCGGGGACCTACTTTTTGAAACTGACTGTACTTTTTTGTTTAAATTACATTTATTCTCATCATGATTTGATTTATTTACGTTCAAGAGTGAAAAATAATGAATTAACTTTAATTAGAAGGAAATTTACAGTGATATAGTACGTTTTTCCCTATACTCGGGTGCCACGCGCAGCTTTAGGTATTTTATTTGCATCTGTAATATTTATGGCCAAATTCAAGATAGACATTTTGTTGCCAACATCATTAACTATTATATTGAATTTGAATAACCATTTTTAAACAAACTCTACCTTTGCCATCAAACGAAAGCAGTGCGTATTCTAAAAAAACGTATCTTGAGGTCTATTTGATCATGGAACAGACTGTATTTATGTATTTGGACGTATAACAAGTACACTATATTAAAACGTGATTACTGTTGAAAACATGGACATAAAGATGATGTCTTTAAGTGCATTTATAACAAAGAAATTTAATATTTAAGTTGTCACTGTGCGGACGAAAACATTGAGCATCGGTCGTGTTCATAGCGTCGCGACGCTATAAAGGCGAACGAAATGTTGAGTTAATCAAGCTTAAAATGAAAGCTGTGGGTGTTGGGAATCAAATGGTATGTGAACGCTTGCCACTCCGTTTGAGCCTACAATTTTGTCTATCGGAACGACTAATTGAGCGAGCGAAGCGAGCGTCTCCACTTGACTCTTATGGCTCGAATGTCTGTTTTTTTTTTTTCTGTTACTGCTTCGATACAGGTCGCACCGTTTCTCTGATCGACCTGAAATTTTGCACACATGTACATACCAACTATGCGGGTTGCTGTATAGTTTTATGTCAAAATCGTTCAAAAAGTTAAAAAGTTACATTAAAGTTAATCAAAAGTTTTTTTTTCAAACTAAACGGCGACAAAATCTGAGGTGGCCAAATCATTTAGAATGTCCGTCCGGTCAGGAATATGTTAATTTTATTTTGATCCGATAAGTAGTGTAGATGGAAATTACATTATAACAAAGTACCGTTACCATGGCAACGGAAAGTCGCGCAGCTTTTTTGGCTCATGATAGCGGTCGAACGGAGGCTCGGATCGAGTTGAAATTTTGAGTAGAGTAGAGTAGAGTAGAGTAATTTATTCGCTTGACCAATACATAGTATAAGTATACACACATTATCCTCTTGTGAGAGAGATAGTAGAGTGAAGTGAATAATTCTTAATAATAACATAGGTTATAAAATGTACATTAACATGTAGGCTTAGTGAAAATTATCAAACTAGGCCTAAATCTAATAATTAATAATTTGTATAAAAATTAATAGGCTAATAAATATGTATACAATATAAAAAGTATGCGACACATATCATGGAAGAGATAGATTAGAAGTACAAGAACTATGGAATATTAAACATGTGGATATAGGCCTATCTTACTAACAGGTAATAAGTTTACTGTGCAATAGGATTGGCCTAGCCGAGGGCCTATTCATGTATTTTTAGGTAGGTCTACCTAGTGGGCTAGACTAGGCTAGGGCCTAGGCCTACTGGTTCAATTCAATTAAATTCAATTCATCTTTTATTTTTTTGCCTCTGGTCTAAACTTGAAAATTTTAAAAAAAATCCCTTTAAACGGTTGAATCGAAATTCCTTTATACTTAAATTAGCAACGTTACGTAAAGGTTTACAGTTTTTTTGTTTGTTTTTGTGTTTTCATGTGGCCTATTTGATTTTTCCCCCAACCGAAAAGTTCCAAAATTTTTCTAGGGCGTACAATTGCATTTATGCCTGTGACCTACCGTTAACCTACTTCAACTTTAGGCCTAGATGCTAGGCTTACATGACCGTAGGTAGGGCCTATGCCTACAAAATGTCTTGTGTGCTCTTTGACAGTTTTTGACCAGTGACCTTTTATTCTGACTTGCCCGTGTATTGTCAATGCTACGGGACAAATTGTGTCGCAGTCATAGGCCTAGGCCTACATCCATAGACCTACTAGCCTACCCTTACTAAATTTTAGTAGTAAAAACCAGTCAATAAACTATGTTTAAGCTCCCCTTTGAAACATACCCAAAAACATCTTTTAATCTTACAAATACACAGTGCCAATACACAACTAGATATGTGATGTCTACTAGTTAAATATGTTCAGAAGACTACATGGCGACTATTTTACGATGTTCCTGCTCTTTCATAAAATATCCAAATGGGTCGTCAAAAGGTACCCATTCCCTAGTTGAAACATAGTCGACGACTATATGGCGACTATTTTACGATGTTCCTCTACCTTTTGACGACTATTCCAAATAGTCGCCAAAAGGTAGTCATTACCTAGTTGAAACATAGTCAATGACTATAGCTAGAGGCAGTTAGTTGGGGAAAAAACAAAATTTTGAATATTTGTAACAAACACAACCAATGCAATTTTTGGCTAGGCCTATAGGCCTATCAAACAAAGATTCATTTTTATTTTTCATCACAAGTATCTGCATTTGGCTACAGCACATTAAATGCCAGGATTAAGATATGGTATGGGAAATAAATCTTTATAAAATTTGGTGGTAGCTAGTAAAATTTAATAATGTAAGCTATAGGCCAAAGTGTAATTAAAATGCAATTTTTTTTAAAAATAACTTTCCCAACTTTTGGGGCCCATTTTTAAAGGGCAATAGGCCAAAATTTAACAAAGGTGCAACGTGCAAGTAAAATTTTCTGAATGCATAAATTTTGCACTTTGCACGGTAAATATGCCTAAGTCTTCGTTTCAACTCGACGCCAATTTGTGGGACCTTGGGGTTGGCTACGGAAGATATTTACTCGAAGAACTGGTAACGCTTCTGGTCGGCATCTGAAAAGAAACATTTCATTCAGAGCTAGCCTTAGCAGCATGACAGCTGGGCTGAGGCCTGGACCCCCCCCCCCCCCTTATTCTGTTTCTCTCACAAAGCCCACAATTCGACAGTGAGTTGAATTTCAGTGAGAAGTGGCAACTGCGATTCTGTTTTTTTTATCGATATCGAAACATTGCGATATCACGTTCGAAAAAAGTGACAACTTCTCACCGAATATTTCTTTGTGAGAAGTCGTACGGCTATGTGATTGATCAAGGCCCGGCAAGGTTTTGGCTCGGATTGGTCCGTGAAATCTCGGTGAAACTTATGCTTGTGGCCTTAAAAACTCGACAACAACAACAACAGTGTCATAACAAACTTTTGCATCTCCAAAAATGTTAAATTCTGAATAACTAGGGCGTACTTTTTCCATTGTAGCTTTAAGGGAGTTTTTTGGCCTAATTATTTTCCATGCAAGTATTAGGCATATTCCAGTAGGCATAGTCCTACAATTGATTAAATAAGCGTTTAGTAAGTGTGCTATTCTAGTTATATTTTGGTAGATGGACACAATAACCTAACTTTAATAACCCCCCATTTTCCCTTTGACCTACCTAATCATTGCATAACCTAAATTCTGCTAGGCCTAATTGCATTGTTCTACATTTTTCAACCATCATAGTTTACATATTTCCACAAGGCCCAGCCCACTACAATTTTATATTGATTTTTTAAAACAAAATCTCATAAACAAATTCGAATTTCAAATCCAAACATAGCTTAACCATAATAAAGCGTAGGCCTACAGTGCGGTGGCGCTTAGAGAGATAGGTAGGCCGCTACTTGTACATTTCCTACCACAGACTAGGTTATTTGGCGAGTTGGGTTGAAGCATGGTTGAGGAAATCGTAAAAACTTTGTAATTGGCAATAAGTGCATGTTTTACACTTTTAAAGACTTCTGCCAATGTTTATTTTATTTAATAAAAAGCAACATAGGCCCTAGGCCTGCACCAAATATGATAATAATTACTATTTATTGTGGTACCTATAATACAAATTCGAATTTACAGTTCTAATAGCAGTGGTTTGGGTAGTTTGTCCCATTTCCTTTCTCGTTACCCTATATTATCGCTAACGTAACAACTCTTATTTAACAACTCGGGCGATCGCAAATTGTGCTAACGTGCCGGCCGATAGCGTTGAATCCCCCTAGGTACAACTTATAGATTCACTGCTGGCTGGCCCAATTTCAGTTTAGGGTTATTCCAAGTCCAACTCCCTCTTTATGCTACTTATAGGGCCCTAGGCTTAGGCTAGCAGCTATATTACTATTTCCCAATAATTTAGCGTAACTACTGTGCAAACCAAAATTATAGTTTAACACATAAAACTTTTGGTGTCCCCTAGGCTAAAGGGCCCACGCCTACTACTAGGCCTAGGCTAGGGCCTAACTCTACGCCCCCCCCCCCCCCAATACAATACAAAACATACAATACAATAAAGGGTAGGGCCTAGGCCTAGGCCTACCCCTAGCCCCTAGGCCTAAGCCTAGACTATAGACCTATAGGCCCCTACACAGTAACCTTAGGGTACACCGTACATTCTGTAATCTTTGTAAACTTTGGGGTAACAACATTTACATTTTACATTTTACAAAAACTTGCCCCAATTCTGCATAGCCTAGCACCATCAAGCCTAGGGCCTAGCCTAGGCCTACCTTCCTGGCCGGGGCCCCTGTGAGGCTGTGAACATAACATAACATAACATTTCTTACGGTTGCAAATGGGCCCTTCCGCCCGGTGGCACCACTCAACCCCCCAGACCTAATTACTGTCCCCCCCTAAAAAAAGATCTAAATTCCCTTAAAGACCCACTACCTACAATATCCCCCGGCCAGTCATTTAACAGTCCTTTCCAGAAAAACCCTACCGACCCAGATCCGTTCTTACTACTTGACTAATGCCACCCCCTACTAGGCCTAGGGAGTGGTTTTGAGCATAAAAATGATTTAGCACTTAGTGAATAGTAAAAAATACTTACATATTTGGGCCAATATGCGTATGGAATACAATGCACAGGTTTTCTCTCGAAGAAGTCAGGAACAGCAACAGCAAAAAACCATCAACAAACAGTATCCATCTTGGATACTGAACTAGTCAAAAGCAGCTTTCATTATATAATTATATGAAATTCGAATGTGAAATTTCTATGAAAAATTTTAAAAATCACAGTAAAAATTTAAAATGTAAATTATTAATACCATATATTATTATAAAATGTTGAATTAAACTCACAGTTATAGTTTTAGTTAAACTTTTGACTAGTTCACAATACTGATTATTTTGAATAATAATCCCTTCCCTTTGAAGACGTCCTCGGCTATGATTACACTAATATGTTCTGGAGATGGATATACTACTGTCAAACTACCTTTTGAGAGTTTTTACTACTTGGTTATATGACTATGTTTCCACGATGTTTCCACGGTGTTTCAATGATGGATATTTTCAACTATTATTTCACTAAGTTTTTGCAATGTGCGAGACGATGAATATGCAATGTTTTAGCGTGGTTTTGGCGATGATTTGGCAATGTTTTGGGGTAGATTCTTTCAACTATCATTTGACTATGTTTTAGCGAATTGTGTGACTATGTTTACACTATGTTTTAGCAACGTTAAGGTAATGTTTTGGTGTAGATACTTTAGACTACTATTTGGGAATGTTTTAATACCATCCAAAACTTAGTCCTTTTCCATGAAACCATACCGACCCAGATCCGTTCTTACTACTTGACTAATGCCACCACCTACTAGGCCATAGGAGTGGTTTTGAGCTAAAACAATGATTTAGCACTTAGTGAATAGTTAAAAATACTTACATATTTGGGCCAATATGCGTATGGAATACAATGTGTAGCGAACCCCGTCCTTTGACCCCCTGGCACGTGTCTAGGCGAGATATTTTACTTGGAAAATAGCAACGAGGATCATCGGGCGGAAACCACTACAAGAATCTAATCCCCAAGTTCGGTTCGTATGGTGTAGAGTGAAAGTATCGTGTATGTGTCGTGTGTGTGGAAGTATGACCCTGTGTTTTCGAGCAGTGGTACTCCTGCGGCGACCCGTAGGCCGGCTGTTGTACCACCACCCTTGTGTACCCCTGTCTCGGGTAATGATACTCCTGCGGCGACCCGTGGGCCGGCTGTTGTACCACTACCCTTGTGTACCCCTGTTTCGGGTAATGATACTCCTGCGACGACCCGTGGGTCGGCTGTTGTACCACCACCCTTGTGTGTAATGTGTGTGTGTGATGGGTAAGGTGTGTGTGCTTTGGGGTTTGTGTGTGTATGTGAAAAATTGTCTGTGTTTTGTATTTTACCTTCCCTTGAAAAGGGGAAAACAAACCTATTTAAAAAACCAGAAAAAATTTTTAAAAAAAAAATGATTTTATTTTTTCATGCAAAGCAGCATGGATATTAAAACATGAAAAACTGCTGCTACCCAAAGGTTTTTGGGGGTTCAAAAAAGGGAAATCAAAAAATGAGATTAACAAAAATACTAACTTTTTGATAAAGATAAAATTGGCCCCAAAAAAAAACCCAAAACAGGAAAGACAAAATAAAATAAAGTCTTATTTTCCCCAAAAGGAACAGGGGGAAAAAAAAATTTGGCAATAATAAAAAAAACAGATTTAAAAATCAAATTTGGATTTGCCGGGGTTTTTTTCCGATTTTTTTTGTTTCATGAGGGTTTTTGAAAAAAATTTTTTTCTAAGTCCCCCGGATCGGAAAAAAAAATTTGGGAACAAAAGCAAGGACTTAGTGATTTTTCAGAAAAGCAATCCATAGCTAAATTAAAGGAAAGAAAAACAAAAATTTATTGGGTTTTAAAACTCCACGCAAAGGGGCCCCAAATTTCCCCAAAATGTTCCCCTTTTCTGATTTGCATACGGGCATTCCCAACCAATCAAGGGGTTTTAGGATGCAGGCCGCGGCACCCAAGGCCCGGAGCCCCGGAGAACCCATTTTTTCCCTAAATCTGCTGGCTGGGAGATTTTTTTGAGAACGGGAACCCAGAAAAACCTTGCCTGCGGACTTCTCCGCTAAACGGAAGCTCCGGCATCCTACCCCGGGCTAATTTTGGGTCACCAGAGGGTGGGGGAGGGGAAGCCCTATGCGCAGGCGCAGTGCCCTGCTATTTAAACAGATTTTTTCCCCCCCCCCTGACAGCGAAAGTGCGCTTGGTAGCTAGTTCGTGACAGGAGGGGAACTTGGGGTGCCAAAATTCTCAAAAGGGTTTTAATTCCCAAACCCTTACATATAAAAAATGCTGCCCAGGGTTACAAAACAAAACAATAAAATTTCATGCCAAGTTTCGAAAGTTTTACATAGCAAACTTTGATTAGCTTTCACATACATACAAAAGGGAAAAAAAAATTTATAAGCACCTGAAAAATTGACACCCCTTAGTGTGGTATGCTTTAAAACATCCCCACTTTTTTCCTGCACCATTTGCAGATGAAAAAAAAAGGCGACGTGGGCTAGCCGGTTTGCATGATTGCTTTTTTGTGGGCCCATTAAACTATTTTCAGTCTGATAAATTTTAAACTTACAACACTAAACATGCAATAACACATACAGATAAACAGTGCTCTTCCCCATGGGGAATCAAAATAAACAAAAAAATAAAACAAAAGAAGTTTTTTTGGGGGAGCGGGGCGTTAAAAAGTTTGACAGCCCGAGCGCGGTTTTGTTATTTTCCCCAAAAAGTCACCACCGCCGTCTGAACTTTTCGTTCTTTTTGGAGTGCGCCCCGGCCCGCCTTTTTTGAATCTTTTAAAACAGTGACGACATGTCCATGTCGTTCCCATAACCCCCTCCCAAAAAAAATCTTTGGGATGATACAAAAAGGGTTTTGTATTACCTAAGTTTTTAAAAGGCCAGGGATATATAGTTTCCCCAAAATACAAATAAAAAACAAATTTTAAACCCAAAAGGAAAAAAATTCCGCACACTTTTTGCGGTAATACAAAGTACAAAAATGGGGAATAAAAAATACATAGTTAAAAAAAAAGGGTTTAAAGACCCGAAACATTTCTTGCGGAAATAAAAAGATCCAAAAAATGCAAATACAAATTTACAAAGACACACAGGTAAAAAAAGGAAAAAAATCCGCACAAACCTCTATTTAATGCCCTTAGTAAAAAAAAATATCCCCCCCCAGCATTAGCTCCCTTATGTCCTTAGTTTTAAAAAAAAATACCCCCCCAGCATTAAGGGTGCCCTTTTTTCCTTACATAAAAAACACAATCCCCTTCAAAATATCTAAACACAAGACTCCAAGTTTTAACAAAACAAAAAAACCAAAAAAAATAAAAATACGGCCGACCCCAGTTTTAAAGGGGTTTCCCCCTACCTTGCTGCTGCGAAGTTTCCCCCATGGAATCGTCTTGCATGACACCTTTTTTTCCCCCCTTCTTGGGAGAGGGGTGAAAAAAAATATTATCGCGGGGGCCCGGCGATCGAAGCCCAATCCGCCAAATAGATGGCGGGCTGTAGTATCTGTTTTGGTACAGTCCCTCCCTTTTTCTTCAAGAGGGCATTTCTTTTTCCTTGGGTTTCCGAGGACAGGTTTAGGGGGTTGTCCAACCCCCCTTCGGGCATTTTTGTTCCTTTTTCTTGTTTTTCTCTCTGTTCCCCTTTTTTTTTTTGGTTTTTTTCCCTTTTTTCCAAAAATTTTTTTTTTTTCTTTTTCTTTTTTCCTATCCGCGTTCCGCGTTTGGGTTTAGCGGGCCCTTTTTTTTGTGGGCCCCTCGAGCGTCAACCCCGCTTGCGCGTGGTGGCGAGTTTTAATCTTTCCCCGGGAAAATTACTATTTTTGGAGTCCGTAAGTCCGTATAAAAATCCCAAAACATTCTGGGGTACGAACTCCTTGCACAAAACCCAAAAACCTGGGAAAACTAATAACCCAAGTTTGGGTAAATATCTTTGCATCACGAATTCTAAGCCTAAAACTTTTTTGAAAAGTTATACCAAACCCACAGACTGCCCTTTTTCTTTCCAAAAACGATAAGGTCTTCTATACGACTTCCAAATTTTTTCACCCTTTTTTTAACGATTGTTAAAAGCACCCGGCGATGCGCCCCGAAAAGACGTCCGATGTTATGGGCCCATAACACCCCCGGGCAATCTCACTGTCAACATGAACCGATTTCCCCAAAGCACCCCGGGGGTGCGCTCTTGGAAGACTTTTGACCGGGTTTGATTTATGCCCATAACACCCCTTTAAAAAATCGAAATAAATAGTTTTTTCATTTTATGAGGAAAATGATGCCCAAAAAGGGTTCTCCCGGACAAACCCCCCTTAAATTTGTAGCGAAACCCCCTCCCCTTTTTCCCCTGGCACGTGTCTAAGGGGAGAAAATTTTAACTTGGAAAATAGCAACGAGGTCACGGGCGGAAAAACCCCCAAGATCTAATCCCCCAAATTCGGTTTTGGGATGGTTAGAGTGAAAGTACGGGGATGGTTCCCCTGTGTGTGGAAGTATGACCCCGTGTTTTCGAGCATGGTACTCCCGCGGCGACCCTTTGGCCGGCTGTTGTACCACCCCCCCTTTTTACCCCTGTCTCGGGGAATATACCCTGCGGCGACCCGTGGGTCGGCTGTTGTACCACCCCCCCTTGTGTACCCCCGTTTCGGTAATGGGTACTCCTGCGGCGGGCCCCTGGGCCGGCTGTTGTACCAATACCCTTGGGTACTCCTGTTTTGGGTAAATTTATACTCCCCGGGGAAGTAGGGGGCTGTTTTTACCACCACCCCTTTTGTACCCCTGTTTTTGGGTAATGAGGGTCCTGCGACGACCCGTGGGTCGGGTGTTTTCACCACTAACCCCTTTTGTCCCCCGTTTCGGATAAAGATCTCCTGCGGGGACCCGTGGCCGGGTGTTGTACCAATTTTTCCCTTGTGTACCCCCGTTTCGGTAAAATACGCCGCGGGGCCCCGGGGGCCCCCCCGTTGTACCACCCCCTTGTGTGTAATGGTTTTTGTGAGGTAAAGTTGGGGTTTTGGGGGTGGTGTGCTTTTGTGTGTATGTGAGAATTTTTCTAGTGTGTGGGATTTTTTTAAACCCACCTTGAAACAAGTGGACGGGAAATAGTAGAAAAACCCGAAAAAACTTTTTAAAAAAAATGATTTTTTTTGGGCCCAAATGCAAAACAAACATGGATATTACAACATGATAACTGCTGTACCCCAAAGTCTTGGGTTTTGAAAGGAATCATTTAAAAAAAATTAAAAATAAATACAAATATTTTATAAAAAATACCCCTTGGCCCAAAAAAACCCCCCGAGGTAGAGCAAAAAAAAATCAAGGGCTTAGTTTCCTAGGGAAAAGTGAAAACAATTTTCAAAAATAAAACAAACAGAATTAAAAATCAAATTTTGGGTTTGACCGTTTTTTCCCAGTTTTTGTTTTTTTATGGTTTTTATAAAAATATTCTTTAAATAAACCCGGGTCGGAAAATTTAAAAATTTACCAAAAAAAGGGCTTTGGGCGATTTTTCGAACGCAACCATAGCAAATTCCCGGGAGTAAACGAAATTTTTCCCGGGCTTAAAACCCCCACGCGAGAGGGAAAGTTCCCTAATGTTAGCCCTCTGATTTGCTACGGGAAATTTCCCCGAAACCCAATTTTAACCCGGGGTTTGGGTGCAGGCCCCGGCAGCCAAGGCCCCGGGGCCCGCGGAAAAAAGCCCAATTTTACCCTGAATCTGCGGCTCGGGAGATTCCTTGGAACAGGAAAAAACCCCTTTCACTGCGGACTTCTCCGCCCGAAATGAAATCCAGCATCCTTTCGCCGGGTAAAATGGGTCGACCCCAGAGGGTGGGGGTTTGTGGCCCCCATGCGCCGGCGCAGTCCCCCTGCTAGGTTTCAGATTCTTCCGCTAGGCGGGAAGTGCGCTTTTGGACTAGTTTGTGCAGGAGTGGCAAATTGGGCGTGCCCAAAAATCTCTAAAGGGTTTTTTGCCAACCTTACATATGAAAAAAAGTGACATGGTTTACAAAACAAAACAAGGAAAACATGCACAAAATGTTGTTTAAATTTTACCTAGGCATGATTATGCTTTCAAAATACATAATAAGAAAAATAAAATAATGCACCTGATCAAAATTTACAGCCCTTTGTGTGGTATGCATTGAAAATCTCCACTTGCTCCTGCACCATTTGCAGATGTAAACAAAGGCCGACGTAGGCCTAGCCGGTTTTGCATGATTGCTTATTTGTAGGCCTATTACACTAGTTCAGTCTGATCAGATGTTACTTACAAACACTGACATGCAATAACACATACAGATAACAGTGCTCTTACCTCATGTGGAATCAAAATAACACAAATAATACAACAAACAAGAATGTGTTTTCGGAGCGGGGCGATGTAACAGTTTTGACAGTCGAGCGCGGATTGATATTGTCCAGAAGTCACCACCGCCGTCTGAACTTTTCTTTCTTTTGGTGGAGTGCGCTCGGCGCCTTTTTTGAATCATTTAAACAGTGACGACTGTCCATGTCGTTACAAATGCACAGGTTTTCTCTCGAAGAAGTCAGGAACAGCAACAGCAACAAACCATCAACAAACAGTATCCATCTTGGATACTGAACTAGTCAAATGCAGCTTTCATTATATAATTATATGAAATTCGAATGTGAAATTTCTATGAAAAAATTTTAAAAATCAACAGTAAAAATTTAAAATGTAAATTATTAATACCATATATTATTATAAAAAAGTTGAATTAAACTCACAGTTATAGTTTTAGTTAAACTTTTGACTAGTTCACAATACTGATTATTTTGAATAATAATCCCTTCCCTTTGAAGACGTCCTCGGCTATGATTACACTAATATGTTCTGGAGATGGATATACTACTGTCAAACTACCTTTTGATGATGTTTTTACTACTTGGTTATATGACTATGTTTTCCACGATGTTTCCACGGTGTTTCAATGATGGATATTTCAACTATTATTTCACTAAGTTTTTGCAATGTGCGAGAAATCAACGAGAAGATCAATAAGCAATGGCAAAGCGCGAGACGAGCAATAAGCAAGCAATGAGCGGGGTTTTGGCGATGATTTGGCAATGTTTTGGGTAGATTCTTTCAACTATCATTTGACTATGTTTTAGCGAATTGTGTGACTATGTTTACACTATGTTTTAGCGATGTTAAGGTAATGTTTTGGTGTAGATACTTTAGACTACTATTTGGGAATGTTTTTAATACCATCCAAAACTTAGTCTTCTCATCTTAGACTATGTTTCAGCGCTGTAACAACCTTTTGACAACGTTATGCACATCTTTGACTGCTTATAATTTTGGTAAGGGTATGAATGAAAAGTGAAAGTCAACAATGTAGGATTTGGTGCCATGGGTAGGGCTGTGAACGGGTACCCGGGTAATGAAATGAGTCGTCGGGTACTCGTTTGCCTGTTTTTCGTCTCAAATTCCGCTCAATTAGGCTACTGCCGCCGCCGGTCAGTCTTTCACTCGTCAGCGCGCAGCGGCGGCACGCGGCAGTAAGTGATTCGTCATTAATAAGCGCTCAAATTTTGTCTGTGTCGAGCCGTAATGAGTGACGTCACCAACACTGACGAGAGCCGAACATTACGCGGATACCTAGGTAACTTGGAAGGCCCTCGCTGCGCGCACCACTATTCGTTGTAATCGGCTGATAAGTGACTGGCGGAGATTTTATGCATTCCGGCAATATTACTAATTTGCACAGCCCTACCAGGGTGGAGGTACAGGGAGCCTCGAGTACGCCTACTGGCTGAGCCTCGCTTTCATTTAGATTTACTAGA